>LBNU01017514.1:21893-61501 GCA_014162995.1 Artemisia annua
ACCATCCCAATATGGACAACTAAGTGATTAAACCTAGGTCCATCAAAAGCCTTTGTTAGTAGATCAACCACATTATCATCTGTATGGATTTTAAGCACCTGAATTAAGTGTTTCTCATTTGCATCCCTAATAAAATGGTGTCTAATTTCAATGTGCTTAGTTCTATTATGATACAATGGAGAACTATGCATATGGTACTTTGGTTATCAATAAAGATTTTAGTGTTCATGAAATTGAACCCATAATAAAGTAGTTGATTTTGTATCCAAAGAACCTGGCTACAATAGTTAGCAGCAGCAACATACTCTGCTTCAGTAGAGGAATTGGCCACAATAGTCTGCTTATTGCACTGCCAAGAAATCAACCTTCTTCCAAGGAATTGGCAACCTCCAGTAGTTGACTTTCTATCTAAATTGGCACCAGCATAATCACTGTCACTGTAGGCTTCCAACACAAAACGAGACTCTCTTGGGTACCAAAGACCAAGTTTTAGTTGGCCTTTATGATACTTAAAGATCTTCTTCACTGCAATGAGGTGGGAAGTCAAGGGTGTGACTTGATGCCTAGAACAAGCACTGACTGCAAATGTAATGTCTGGCCTTGAAGCTGTCAAATACATAAGTGAACCAATCATGGTCCTGTACAAATGAACATTGACAGCAGGATCTGGTTCAAGGTTATGCTTAGTTTTGGGAGTTTCATAAGGGGTAGTTGCAGTTCTGACATTCTCCATATCAAACTTCTGAAGTATGTCCTTCACATACTTGTCTTGGTTGATAAAAATACCATCAGGCTTTTGCTGCACTTGTAGACCCAAGAAGAAAGTTAGCTCTCCCATAGCACTCATCTGAAATTCACCCTTCATCAAATCCTCAAATTCCCTGCACCAAGCTTCCTTAGTGGATCCAAAGATGATGTCATCCACATATACTTGCACAAGAATGATATCCCTTGAATTCTTCTTGATAAAGAGGGTCTTATCAATTGCACCTCTTCTGTAACCATGCTTCAGCAAGAATGCAGATAGCCGAGCATACCAAGCTCTTGGTGCTTGATGAAGTCCATAGAGAGCTTTTACTACTTTGTACACATGGTTAGGATGCTCTGGGTCTTCAAAACCTTTAGGTTGAGTAACATACACTTCTTCTTCAATCTCTCCATATAGAAAAGCACCCTTCACATCCATTTGATAGACCACAAACCCCATATACGATGCAAAGGCCAAAAATATTCTAATGGCCTCAACCCTTGCCACTGGTGCAGACACTTCATCATAATCAATCCCTTCTTCCTGTCTAAAACCTTGTGCTACTAATCTAGCCTTATTTTTTTACCACAATGCCCCTAGCATCCCTTTTATTCTTCAAGATCCATTTTGTCCCAATTGCAAACTTTCCTCAGGTAGAGGTACAAGGATCCAAACTTCTTGATTCTTGAATTGTTGCATCTCCTCTTGCATAGCTTCTACCCAACTGGCAATGGAAAGTGCTTGTTCTACACTGGTTGGTTCAACTTGTGATAAGAAACAAGCAAACATACAATGTTGTTGATCTGTGTGATTGTCACTTTGTTGACTCATGACATAAGTAACAAAAGCATATTCTCCAAATTGTATCTTCTTGACTGAACTCCTTGTTTGAATCGTTGTATTGGGATCTCCAAGAATATTTTCTTGAGGATGAATAGTATGGATCCTCTTAGTAGGGATGGGATTAACTTCAACAGTGGGTTGAAGATTATTCAGTGTATGAGCAAAATCATCATCACAAGATGAGGAACTGAAAATGCTAGTAGCTTGTTGATGATTACCAAGATCAGTGGGGGATGAAAATCTACCAAATGGGTCATCAAATCTTTGGGATGAACTAGTAGAAGTGGGAAATGGATCAGCAGAAATGGATGGTCCAGCAGGAATAGCATCAGCAGTATTCGGATCAGCAGGAACACGAGGTACACTATCAGCAAAAACAGGACTACTATCAGCAGATTCAATGTTTCTGCGGACATCACTAGCAGATTGTCTCAAGAGTGCTTCAGTATCTTTGGCAAACTCAAAACCAAGCTCATCAGCAGCTTCCTTGGCTGCATGTTCTTGCTTCTGAAGTCTAGCTAATGCCTCTGCATAACTTGAATCTACACCATCCACATCGGAAGCATGTTTATCATTGGTACCTGAAACATGAGGAAAGGGAAAAGAAGGAACAACTATAGTTGCTTCCTCAAACTCAGAGTCAGAGTCAGAGTCAGCATCCATGGCTCCTTGATTGTTAGTGGGAGACTCATTTGTACCTTCAGATTGGTTAGAAACATATCTAGTATNTAGGTTTTTGGAAAAGTACCAGGTGTTACACAATCATGGACCTATACAAATGAACATTGACAGCAGGATCTGGTTCAAGGTTATGCTTTGTTTTGGGAGTTTCATAGGGGGTAGTTGCAGTTCTGACATTCTCCATATCAAACTTCTGAAGTATGTCCTTCACATACTTGTCTTGGCTGATAAAAATACCATCAGGCTTTTGCTGCACTTGTAGACCCAAGAAGAAAGTTAGCTCTCCCATAGTACTCATCTGAAATTCACCCTTCATCAAATCCTCAAATTCCCTGCACCAAGCTTCCTTAGTGGATCCAAAGATGATGTCATCCACATATACTTGCACAAGAATGATATCCCTTGAATTCTTCTTGATAAAGAGTGTCTTATCAATTGCACCTCTTCTGTAACCATGCTTTAGCAGGAATGCAGATAGCCGAGCATACCAAGCTCTTGGTGCTTGATGAAGTCCATAGAGAGCTTTTACTACTTTGTACACATGGATAGGATGCTCTGGGTCTTCAAAACCTTTAGGTTGAGTAACATACACTTCTTCTTCAATCTCTCCATATAGAAAAGCACCCTTCACATCCATTTGATAGACCACAAACCCCATATAAGATGCAAAGGCCAAAAATATTCTAATGGCCTCAACCCTTGCCACTGGAGCAAACACTTCATCACAATCAATCCCTTCTTCCTGTCTAAAACCTTGTGCTACTAATCTAGCCTTATTTTTTTTTACCACAATGCCCCTAGCATCCCTTTTATTCTTCAAGATCCATTTTGTCCCAATTGCAAACTTTCCATCAGGTAGAGGTACAAGGATCCAAACTTCTTGATGCTTGAATTGTTGCATCTCCTCTTGCATAGCTTCTACCCAACTGGCAATGAAAAGTGCTTGTGCTACACTGGTTGGTTCAACTTGTGATAAGAAATAAGCAAACATACAATGTTGTTGATCTGTGTGATTGTCTCTTTGTTGACTCATGACATAAGTAACAAAAGCATATTCTCCAAATTATATCTTCTTGACTGAACTCCTTGTTTGAACCGTTGCATTGGGATCTCCAAGTATATTTTCTTGAGGATGTATAGTGTGGATCCTCTTAGTAGGGATGGGATTAACTTCAATAGTGGGTTGAAAATTATTCAGTGTAGGAGCAAAATCATCATCATAAGAAGAGGAACTGAAAATGCCAGTAGCTTGTTGATGATTACCAAGATCAATTGGGGATGAAAATCTACCAAATGGGTCTTCAAATCTTTGGGATGAACTAGTAGAAGTGTGGAATGGATCAGCAGAAATGGATGGTCCAGCAGGAACAGCATCAGCAGTATTCGGATCAGCAGTAACACGAGGTACACTATCAGCAAAAACAGGACTACTATCAGCAGATACAATGTTTCTATGGACATCACTAGCAGTTTGTCTCAAGAGTGCTTCAGTGTCTTTGGCAAACTCAAAACCAAGCGCATCAGCAGCTTCCTTGGCTACATGTTCTTGCTGCTGAAGTCTAGCTAATGCCTCTGCATAACTTGAATCTACACCATCCACATCAGAAGCATGTTTATCATTGGTACCTGAAACATGAGGAGAGGGAAAAGAAGGAACAACTATAGTTGCTTCCTCAAACTCAGAGTCAGAGTCAGAGTCAGCATCCATGGCTCCTTGATTGTTAGTGGGAGACTCATTTGTACCTTCAGATTGGTTAGAAACATATCTAGTATAGCCCAAATAATCAGTCAAATAGTCTAGGTCAAAATACCAGGCATGACCCTGACCCTGAACATTAGGCTTTTCTTCTAGGTACCTCAGGTTAAGAGTTTCCTCAATCTTTTTAGCATTCATATTATATACCCTATAAGCCTTACTATGAGCTGAATAACCCACAATATACCCCTCATCAGCTTTTTCATCAAATTTTCCTAGTTGATCACTAGTATTCAGAATGGTCACATGACAACCAAAAGGTCTAAAGTGTGTAATACTGGGAACTTTACCAGTGAGAAGTTCATAAGGTGTCTTGTTATGAGGTCTAGTGATGGACACCCTATTCAGAACATAACAAGCAGTGCTTACTGCTTCAGTCCAGAACATAGTGGGTAATTTAGAGTCTACAAGCATAGTTCTTGCTGCCTTTATCAGGGTTTTATTCTTTCTCTCAGCAACCCCATTTTGTTGTGGGGTTCTTGGATTGCTATAGTCCCTTTTTATCCCCTTAGACCCACAAAGTTCTATTAAAAAGGCATTTTTAAACTCTGTCCCATTATCACACCTAATACATTTAACCTTTTTGTTTAGCTGGTTTTCAACAAGGGTTATAAATTCTTTTAGAGTTGGAAAAGTTTCATCTTTAGTTCTCAAAAAGAATACCTAACAGAACCTGCTATAGTCATCAGTGATTACCAATGAAAAGGACTTGTGATCAATACTTCTGATTTGAGTTGGACCAAAAAGATCCATATGCAGCAACTGAAGAGGTTCTGATATGGTGCTCACAGCTTTGATGGCTTTGTAGGAGGCTTTGTGTTGCTTCCCTTTGTTGCATGCAACACAGTTGTGTTCATTGGTGAAGATTTTGGAAGGAAGCCCATCAACTAGACCAAGTTTTGAAAGCTTGTTGATGGTTTTGAAGTTCACATGAGCCATCCTTTTATGCCATTTTGTAGATTCATCCAGGGATACTTTAGCCACCAAACATGTTAGATCACCTGCAGGTTGGACATCATTCAAGTTGAATGTGTATAAATTGTGGCTTCTAGGAACTCTCAGCAGAATGTTTGCATCTTCTGGAAGCTTAAAGTCTTTAGACAGCACAAGGCATTCATCCTCAGAGAAGAAGGCTTTGTTCTTGGTATCACATATTTGTGAGACTGAGAACAAATTGAAGTTATGCAGTTCCTTCACAAAGTACACATTCTGAAAGTCCAACTTTGAAGTTCTGATGGTTCCTTTCCTAGAGATTCTACCTTCTCCTCCACCAAAAGTTACAGAGCCACCTTGATGGATGGGTACAAAATCATGGATCAAGTCTTTGTTCCCTGACATGCTTCTAGAACAACCACTATCCACTATGCCTACTGCTTTACTTTTAAGAGGATGTTCCTACAAAAACAACATTAATATATACAAAAATTAGTACACATTGGAGACTCAAGTCATCACTGACTTAAGCCTGCCTTGTGGATCATAAGTGTTAGGCCATGTAGATATATAAGATCCACCATTGTTCTTGGTTCTTTTTTGAAAATTAGGTCCCATATGGTTCCAAGAACAACCTGCTGAGGGCTTAACAGCAGAATCCCATGATGCCCTCCACCCCATAGACATTGGGTCATAATAACTAGGCCAAAAACCATTCTAAAAATAAGAACTATTAGGTCTATAAAATGGTCTAGCAACATGTCTTTTCCAACTGGCTGGAAAAGGTCTACAGCAGAAACAGGTTTACTAGCAGGAACTGACTTATCAGCAGAAACTGATTTATCGGTAGGATTGGGTCTGCTGGTTTTATGGGTTGCTTGTGGAACATATGATGGTATATCAGTAACATTTGTCCACTTTGGTCTAGTTCTAGTTGGATTAGCACAAACACCCATTCTCTGCTCATGAAAATTACAATCCTTAATTAAATGAAACTTACTTCCACAAACAAAACATTTCTTCTTTTTAGAAGATTTATTCAAAATAGAAGATGTTCCAGAACAAGCAAAAGTATTCAAACCACAAACATTAACAGAATTGTTTTTCATAGAATTAAGAGCATTATCTTGCAGAGAATTAAATGACAAGTCTTCAAGGGAAGCTGTCTCTGAACTGGGTTCATCAGCAGCAACTTTAACAGACTTGGGTGTAGGCTTGGGTGGGGTCTTGGGAAGGTCAGACTTTTCACTTGAATCACAGCTGGCGTATGTGGTAGACCCTTGGTCTGAGGACTTGTCACTGTTAGAACAAGAGACAAAGTCATTAGTGTTACAATCAGGGTCTGGCAAGTCAACTGAATTTTTGCCATAGAGATGGTGTTAGCATTGTATTTTTTATTATGAAGTGTCGGTCGTTATATTCTTGAAACATGTAATAGGTTGTGTTAGAAAGTAGTTTCATAAGTTATATGTTCATTTATCATAAACTAGGAAGTTCAAGGGCAAAACATGTACAAGCCTAAATCTAATATTCCTAGTACTATATAAAGGATTGTAAACCTCATTTGTGAGGTGAGTTTCATCATTTGGTAATACACACACATTGTTCTATCTTTACATGATGATCCTTCACACTCTCTCTCTCTCTACTCTCTATCTATCTCTCTAGAATAAGCTGTATAAGTCTTAGAATAAGTTGTTGTACACGGTCCAACAAGTGGTATCATTCGCCAAGGGAAAGATTTAGGTTGTTTAGATTACTTTTGGTTAGTTTTTTTGGGTTTTTTGGTTCGTACTTTATTCATTTAGGTCGTGGGTTGATTAAGGTTTAAAGGTTTTAGGTGTTTTAAAGGTTTTAGTTTCGTTAGGTGTGACTTATAACTCGTTTGGCACTCAAATATTCGAACAGTATACGTTTTTGGGTTTTTTGCGAGTTGGGGAATTAGGGCTTTGCGAGTATGAGTATTGGATTCTGTTCTTTTGCGAGTTTTGTTTAGGGTTTTGCGAGTATTGGGTGGTTTTGCGAGTATTGAGCTGTTTTTTTTTGCGAGTATCGTTCTTAATATATTGCGAGTATCACTTTTGTGATTGCGAGTATGATAGAAATGGCGAGTATGCCTTAACTCCTTATCCATCTTGCGAGTAAGGAACAATCTTTGCGAGTATCAAAACGTTATTCTGCCCAAATTTTCTTAGGTTTTTGTGAGTATGAAAGGTTTCAGGTGTTGCGAGTCCGCTGTCTAGTTTTTTGCGAGTAAGAGGTATTGTGATTTTGCGAGTAAGAAAGCTTGATAGCTAGTAAGTGTTGGGTTTTAAAGTTAACTCTACTTCTGTGATATCTCTACTGCTGGCAGGCAACTCTACTGCTAGATATCTCTACTGCTGAGACTCTACTGCTGGAAGAATACTGCTGTATTATCTCTGCTGCTTAGTGATAAGTTTGTATACGCGTCTTTATATTTATAGTAAAGATGTCTTGTAATATTCTATTGTGTTAGAATATCTTTGTCTTGTGTAGGAAGTTGATGTAAGGCCGTAGGGTTCCTTGGTGTATAAAAGGAGATCCTAGGGTTTGTCTAGAGTACGCATTATTCTACTATTCATACACTTCAAGGTTGTAAAACCCTAGCACTATTCAGAGTGCTCGTATTAATTATATTGAAGTGTTTAAGGTGTAAATTACTTGTGTTCATGTTCTTCTTAAGTTAATTACTATATTCCGCATAGTGATTAAGGTTATATACAAGTCAGCTTCTATACATTATTGTCTTGGTTTATCTAAGATAGTAATTCTAGATCAACTGCTCAACTGGGATCAACAAGTGGTATCAGAGCTTGTGATCAAGAAGAACTCAACCAACTCACTTGCTTTCTTTTCAACACAACTATAGCAATGGGTGATGAAACTCATATGGTGACTGCCTCCAAGGTTCCTATGCTGATGCAAGGTGAGTACCAGTTATGGAAGATGAGAATAAGGCAATACATCAGCATGATTGACTACAAGATGTGGGATGCTATTGTAAATGGTACTCAAACCACAGTGAATGTTGACGGTGCCTCTGTTTCTATCAAAGGCAAGGAAGCTGAAGATCTCAAGAAGTTGGAGATAAAGGCCCATAGTATTCTTTTAATGGGAATACCTAATGAATTTCAGCTTGACTTTGAAGAAATTGAGACTGCTAAGGGGCTTATGGATGCTGTAGAGACAAGATTTGGTGGTAATGAGGCCACTAAGAAGGTCAAGAAGAATGCTTTGAAGCATCAATTTGAGAACTTCATTGCTCTCAGTGAAGAAACTCTCGATGGTACTTATAACAGGCTTCAAAGGCTTGTGAGTCAGCTAAAGCTTTCTGGATACATCATCCCTCAGGAAGATGTAAATCTTAAATTTGTTAGAAGCCTTGCACCAGAATGGAGCATGCATACTGTTGTGTGGAGAAACAAGGATGACTTTGATACAATGAGCTTGGATGATCTATACAACAACTTGAAAGCTTATGAGCCTGAGTTGAGGGGTACAACAAATTCTTCTACATCAGCTGCTCAAAACATTGCTTTTGTTTCTGCTAAAAGTAATACTTCATCAGAAACTCACTCTGCTGCTTATGGAGTTTCTACTGCTAGCACTAGAAACTCTGCTGCTGGTTCTGAAAACTTGGCTACTGCAAGTGATGCTGCTCTCTGTGCATTCTTGGCTGATCTCACAACAGCAACACAAGTACTCAACCAAGATGCTGATCATATTGATGCTGATGATTTGGAAGAAATTGATATGAAGTGGCAAATGGCTATGCTAACCTTGAGAGCAAGAAAGTTTTTGAAGAGAACTGGAAAGCAAATCAAACTAAATCCACAGGGCAACTTGGGCTTTGACAAGTCAAAAATGGAGTGCTTCAACTGCAATAGGAAAGGTCATTTTGCTAGGGAATGCAGAGCTCCTAAGAAGGCTGGAGACCCTACCAAGAAGGCAGCAGAAGATTCAAAGCAAACTACTGCTTTGATGTCCTGTGATGGTTTGGGTGATTATGACTGGAGTGACATGGCACAAGAAGAACCAAACCATGGTTTGCTTGCAGTGACAGGGCATAACTTTGCTCTAATGGCTTATGCTTCTTCATCATCTGGCTCAGATTCTGAGGTATCTAATGAAACTAATGAATCTTCATGTTCTTTTAAATCATGTGCTGACACTTTAGAAGAACTTAAGACTAGAAATGAGAGCTTAATAAAAGAAGTTGAGTTTCTAAAACTTGAAAACATTGGATACAAAGTAGGTATTGCAAATGTTGAAAAGAAACTTGAATATATGCAAGAACTTGAAATAGAATATGTTGATAGGCTTGATTTTCAGCGTGGTGAAATTGATATTAAAAATGCTGAAATAGAGATGTTTAAACGAAAGTTAGTTGAGTCTGAAAAAGCTAGGGAATTAGCAATTGAGGAAATGGATAAGCACATCATTAGAGTTGATAAACAAAAATATGCTACCTCTGTCCTTGATGGCACTGGTAAAAACATAATTGAATGTCAACTAATGAGAAATAAAAGTGGCATAGGATACAATGAGGTTCCACCTCCCATGAAGAGTGCATTTGCACCCCCTGGAAAGGAACTCTCATTTGTAGATGTTGAAGGGCTAATAAAAGAAGCAGGTGAATTTAGTAAGTCAATTACTAAAATACCAGAGGTTGAAAATTTAAATTCTGGTGCACCAATCATTGAAGATTGGGTGTCAGATTCTGAGGATGAATTAGATGAGTCAACCACTAGTTCAACACAGTGTGCTAAAAAGGAGGAAATTCCTCAAGTTGTTAAGCATAAAATTAATCAGGATAAGTTCCTAAAACCTGTGTTAGGTCATGCTTTGTCTAAAAGGGTTGTTGAGTACAAAGAAGTACCTAGAGATCAAATGAAAAGGTTTAATAACAAGCCTAGGGGAAATCAGAGAAATTTTAATGGTTTAGTCTCAAACAGATTAGGCAATGAATTTCATCTTAATAGGAAGGCATGTTATAATTGTGGTAGTTTTGAGCATCTTATTGCTAAATGTGCTAACTATCAAAAACCTGTTTGGAACCAACATTCAAGAGTGAATCATCAAAATTTTTCAAAAAGAGATCATTCACCTACTAAAAGAAATATGGTTCCAAGAGCAGTACTGTTGAGATCTGGTGCCACTAGAACAATTGTTGCTGCTCAACCAAAAAGGCCTTTTCAAAATAAAACAACTGGGTCTACTGCTACTTCAAGAGTAAACTCTGCTGCTCAGGCAGGTTACTCTACTGCTATGTCTAAAAACCTTCCAAACACAGTTGTTGGGCATCATTTTTTTGCTGTAAAGGCCTCAGCTTGTTGGAGTTGGAAACCAAAATCAAATGCTTTAACTAAAGTTTCCAACAACAACAGTGCATCAATGGATCTCACTAAATACAATTATGTTGATGCACAAGGCAGATCCAAGTCAGTAATGGCTTGGGTCAAAAAGAGAAACTAATTTCTCTATTTTGTGTGCAGGGCAATCTACAAGATAAGCTAAAAGATCAAGGTATTATAGATAGTGGATGCTCTGGACATATGACTGGTGACATTTCCCAACTTGAAGATTTTGTGCCTATTGATGGAGGAAGTGTTGCTTTTGGGAATAGATACCCTATTCAGAACATAACAAGCAGTGATTACTGCTTCAGTCCAGAACATAGTTGGTAATTTAGAGTCTGCAAGCATAGTTCTTGCTGCCTCTATCAGGGTTTTATTCTTTCTCTTAGAATCCCATTTTGTTGTGGGGTTCTTGGATTGCTATAGTCCCTTTTTATCCCCTTAGACCCACAAAGTTCTATTAACAAGGCATTTTTGAACTCCGTCCCATTATCACACCTAATACATTTAACCTTTTTCTTTAGCTGGTTTTCAACAAGGGTTATAAATTCTTTTAGAGTTTGAAAAGTTTCATCTTTAGTTCTCAAAAAGAATACCCAACAGAACCTGCTATAGTCATCAGTGATTACCAATGAAAAGGACTTGTGATCAATACTTCTGATTTGAGTGGGACCAAAAAGATCCATATGCAGCAACTGAAGAGGTTCTGATATAGTGCTCACAGCTTTGATGGCTTTGTAGGAGGCTTTGTGTTGCTTCCCTTTGTTGCATGCAACACAGTTGTGTTCATTGGTGAATATTTTGGAAGGAAGCCCATCAACTAGACCAAGTTTTGAAAGCTTGTTGATGGTCTTAAAGTTCACATGAGCCATCCTTCTATGCCTCTTTGTAGATTCATCCAGGGATGCTTTAGCCACCAAACATGTTAGATCACCTGCAGGTTGGACATCATTCAAGTTGAATGTGTATAAATTGTGGCTTCTAGGAACTCTCAGCAAAATGTTTGCATCTTCTGGAAGCTTAAAGTCTTTAGACAGCACAAGACATTCATCCTCAGAGAAGAAGACTTTGTTCTTGGTATCACATATTTGTGAGACTGAGAACAGATTGAAGTTACGCAGTTCCTTCACAAAGTACACATTCTGAAAGTCCAACTTTGAAGTTCTGATGGTTCCTTTCCCAGTGATTCTACCTTCTCCTCCACCAAAAGTTACAGAGCCACCTTGATGGATGGGTACAAAATCATGGATCAAGTCTTTGTTCCCTGACATGCTTCTAGAACAACCACTATCCACTATGCCTACTGCTTTACTTTTAAGAGGATGTTCCTACAACAACAACATTAAAATATACAAAAATTAGTACACATTGGAGACTCAAGTCATCACTGACTTGAGCCTGCCTTGTGGATCATAAGTGTTAGGCCATATAGATATATAAGATCCACCATTGTTCTTGGGCCTTTTTTGAGAATTGGGTACCATATGGTTCCAAGAACTAGGCCAAAAACCATTCTGAAAATAAGAACTATTAGGTCTATAAAATGGTCTAGCAACATGTCTTTTCCAACTGGCTGGAAAAGGTCTACCAGCAGAAACAGGCTTATCCGCAGGAACTAATTTATCAGCAAAAACTAATTAATCAGCAGGATTGGATCTGCTGGTTTTATGAGTTGCTTGTGGAACATAAGAGGGTATATCAGTAATATTTTTCCACATTGGTCTAGGTCTGGATGGATTAGCACAAACACCCATTCTCTGCTCATGAAAAGTACAATCCTTAATTAAATGAAACTTACTTCCACAAACAAAACATTTTTTCTTTTTAGAAGATTTATTCAAAATAGAAGATGTTCCAGAACAAGCAAAAGTATTCAAACCACAAACATTAACAGAATTGTTTTTCATAGAATTAAAAACACTGTCTTGCAGAGAATTAAATGACAAGTCTTCAAAGGAAGCTGTCTCTGAACAGGGTTCATCAGCAGCAACTTTAACAGACTTGGGTGTAGGCTTGGGTGGGGTCTTGGGAAGGTCATTCTTTTCACTTGAATCACAGCTGGTGTATGTGGTAGACCCTTGGTCTGAGGACTTGTCACTGTTAGAACAAGAGACAAAGTCATTAGTGTTACAATCAGGGTCTGGCAAGTCACTTGACTTTTTGCCATATAGATGGTGTGATCCATCAAAGTCTGTAGTCTTGGTGGTGGGCATATGGTCTCCTCTAATGGGTCCAGGGACAGCATGCAAATCTCTTTCTTTGACATAATTTGCTAATCCTGCTGATGTAGATTTAGACCTATCATTTATAGCTTCTACACCAACATACTTCTGAAAACCTAAACTTATCTCAGATTTTACAGATTTACTATTATAGAGCAGTTTAGCTAACTTATCACCTGAAATTAGCCATTCATTATGCCTAACCACCTCACTATCTAGCTTTTCTTGTAATTCTTGTTTTTCCAAATCTACTTTAGCTTTTTCTTTCTCAGAATATTTTAACTCATTTGTAGCATTTGTTAAATCTCCTTCTAACACCCTTATCTTCTCTTCATAAGCAAGCTGATTCTTTTGAAACCAAATTTTCTGTTGTTCTAAGGTCTTTAAAGCATTTTTGTGAGATTGAAGATCTACATAGCATGCATTATACTTAGGTTTCAATTCATCATAAGACTCCTTAGGTTCATTATATTTTTCATTACAACCAAAGACACAGTTATGTACCTGAGAGATGCCCATAAAGGCAAACTGATCATGCGCATCCTCTGTGTCGCACCAAGCCAGCATTCCACTCTGCTCCGTACTATTACTCTTGTCATCATCACTTTCTGGCTCATGCACTTTCCAGTTCACATGCTCATCCATAGAGACCATGGCTTTAGCATCTCCAGCTTCCACTTGTTTCTGCTGATAGGCAGAATACCTCACATCATCATCAGCCTTCCTACCCTTGCATTCTCTTGAGAAGTGACCCATCTGACCACAATTATAGCATTTGACTTTCTTTCTATCAAATCTAGCTGGATCTCTTCCCTTGAAGCTGAACTTCCTCCCAGCCTTTTTCTCAAACCTCCTGACACTCACTGAAAGCATGGCCATCTGCCATTTCAAGTTCATCTCCTCCAAATCCAGCGGTCAACTTGATCAAAATCCTCATATGTCAGTTGCTGCTGATCTTCATAATCAGCAACAAAGGAATGAAGCACCTCTTCCATCATATTACTAGACTGTGAATGAGATGTTGGTCTAGAAGTGATGTAGGAGGTGGATGATGCTGATGAAGATGGGCTTCCAGCATGAATCAACTTATTGGAGGTGGTGCTCACAAAAGCTGAGTAAGTGGGAGTGGATGAACGAATGTGAGTTCTAACATCAGATTCAAGACTTTTGAGCTTGTTGTATAGATCATCAAAAGTGAGATTATCAAGCCCACCTTTAGCTTTGAGGGCAATACTGACTTGCAACCAAGATGGAGGTAAAGATCGAAGAAACTTGGCATTGCAGTCCTAATTGTCTGGCTTTGCCTTCATCTGGTTTAACTGACTTAGAATCCTTTGAAATCTGTCATACCCCTTGTGCACTCCTTCTTCCTCAGAGATTTGGAATTCTTGGCACTGCTGTTTGAGCATGGATCTTTTCATTCTCTTCGACTCATCATTGCCACCAAACCTAGCTTTGATAGCCATCCAGATATCCTTTGCATCATCCATGTAGTGGAAATCACCTATGTGATCATCTGGTATAGCCTGAAGAAGAATAGTTCTAGCTTTGTTCTCTCTCTGGACGGCTAAAACTTCTTCAGCAGATGTAGGAGGAACATAGGTCAGATTACCTTCAGGATCTCTGGTGGTTTTCCTTAACTTCTTCCCATTAAGAACGACATTCCACAGATGATAATCACAGTTAGTGATCCAATTCTGCATCTTCATTGCCCACAAGTCATATTCCTCCCTCTTGAGGTAGGGAAATTTTGCATTGCGGTTGGTGAGGTTGAGTTGATGTAGGGTTGTAGCGTTGAGTGGTTGAGTGACTTCAGAGTCATCAGTTGATCCTGGCATTGTGTTGGTTGTGAAGGTTGAAAAGAGAAGTTGGTGTTAGTAGTACAGAGACTCCCCCGAGGCTCTGATACCACTTGCTGAAACTTAAGACCTTGATAGATCTTAGAGCCTGTGGATTGTTAGTAATGTCTATGTAATCACAAACACACTAATAGAGAATCTCTGCAACTTGTATTCTATAGCGGAATTTCAAATACAAGAGCTACACAAAATACTAAGAATACTTTGATCCTCTATGGATCGTTTATTAAGCACTAATATTGTTTTTTCAACACGTACATAATACATTAGCCAAGGGTTCCTTTTATACTACAAGAAACCCTAAACCCTCTTACAAGAAATGAATAATGTAAAAACTATGATAGATATCCTACATATCTTGTCTTAAAATAACCAAACTCTATCTATTCTAAAGCTACGGATACACTATATCCGTAGGAACACTTTATCCGCAGAAACACTTCCATCAGCAGGAACCACTATAACTATCCGCAGGAACCTGTCAGTAGCATTCTTCAGCAGTAACTTTTAGAATTCCCAACATATATACATGTATGATTTTTAAAACATATTTTATGATGATGTATAAATATATGTTATATAGTAGTATTTGTAAATCAACATTGATACAATTAAGTCTAACAAAGGTTATTTTAATTAAATCGGTTTATTTGCATATTTCATATACATATTGTTAATAACCTAACAACGTTTACCACAAAATAGAATAACCTATTGTTGGAAATAGGACGGGGTATTAACCTATCTAACAACACAAACCATTAAATAAATACAACTTTAAGCCATTTAATGTTTATGAAATAAAGTTCTAATAAATGAATTGTAGTCATCACAATAAACATACTTTAAAAGGAAACTGCCTTCTTTCTAATTTGATGGAATTCTTTATCTCTGAAGAGATTATTAAATGGCAAAACTTAAATAAATGGCAAAACGTTGCCTACGTGGCATGCACAACAAACCATACCTACATTTTCACCAGATATGATCTTCGCTTCGATAACATTGACTCCCAACCTTAGCACTTGTAGCTTTGTACCATTGCATAGACTTGCTCTTCGATTAATGTGTTGGGTTAACATTACACGACTACCAATCTTTAACTTTATTGTATGTTGCGGAAGACTGTACATCCTTATACGGTTGAGGAAATTGGTAATATATATTGAATCCACATAATCATAAGAATCTTTAATGAACATACCTTCTGTAAATGCAGTAATCGATAATAACAAATTAAGAATCCATTAATCAAGAAAAAAAAAACATATCATGTATATATAAAAACATATTGCATAACTTTCAAAAATGCATTTATTGATATATGTAGATAAAGTTTGTGGTTAGTCACGTGATACACAATCATAAATTTGCATGGTTAAATTATCAAGATTACTACATGCTGAGTATGTAAGAACATAAGAAACATGGTGATCCGAGTTCCTACATAGTCCATAACTTTCAAACATACATTAATTGATATTTGTTGATAAAATATGTGGATAAATTATGGAGATTAAAGCACATTTTGTTTTGAAATACAATAGCCGAAAACAAATCATTCCGAACATGCATAATTTTTAAAACAAAAATAATGTACTTTTAATAACCACAATACGTTGGGTTTGAAAGCTTGAAGAATTAATGTTAGTGTTTTCATGACTACGTTGTGCCTCATTAAATGATGGCTGCTCTCCAACTTTAGATGATCCTTTAAACTCTATCAAAAAACCATGATAATAGCAACGGATAATATATAGATAAAACGTATATCAACATAAGTACAATACAAACACATAAAATTACCTTGTGCCTGTCTGGTTAGTGTGTCAGCTTCAAACATGGGCGGATTGGATGGTGTGCTACTCTTGTTTTTACGATCTTTTATTAATACAACATAAAGGAAAAAATAACATCAATACATACAGTGTTGTAAATACAATAAGCATAACACTATTAGCATTTTGAGAAAAGGAAACGTACTTTTGTTGTTTGTCCAGCCAAACCAAAGCAAAAACCTCCACCATAGTTCTTCAAATACATTAAGTAACCATCTTACCTTTATAATACCTATATTTAAACTAAAGTGTTCATTGGTAACAAAAAAAAGTGCTGGTAATTTCTTTGTCCATTATTACACTAGTACAAAACTGGGATTTGGGCACACATGGGCGAAATGGAACGGCCACACATTGAGATATTTGTTTGCCTGAAGGCACGAGAATTGGCAACATTTACTAATTAGCCACACATGAACATTTTGAATGTGTAACCATTAGGACTCTATTGCCACACAATCGATCATTTTGTGGCCAAAGGTATCTGGTAGTTGCGTTTCGGATCATTTAGCCACACCTGAATTTTGTATGTGACCATTAGGACTCTATTAGTCACATGACGTAATTTTTTGTGTGTCTAAATCATACAGTCAAGTTTGTTACACATTATTTAAGGGTGACTTATATGTTTTGCTAATTGTTTAGCCACATATCAAATTGGATCGCGTGACAAATACATATGGTCATGTAAGTAAGGTTGAAACATTAGTCACAATATACATATAAAGAGTGACAAATATATGTCACACACTTGAACACTGTGACCAAATGCCATATATGGTCACACTAAACGTTTTGTCACACATTGGTTAAGTGTTGCCAAAATCCAATACATATGGTCACGTAAGTTAATATGTGTCTTTAAAGTTTAGTTTGTGTTAGCTTGCCAAAAGCTTATTTACATAGTCACATTTACTTCAAATAGTATGACCAAATGTCATATATGGTCACACTAAACGCTTTGTCACACAGTATTTAAGTGTAGCCAAAATCAAGTACATATGGTCACGTAACTTAATACACATTTCTTCATTTTAAAAATACACTATATGGTCACACTTATTAACCGTTTTGGTCACTTTATTCGTAATTGTATGTGACTAATTACCAAAACAAACATAAAAGCCACATAAAAACAAAATTCATGTGGCCATTGGATGATCAATAGTCACACAAAATACACATTCTTTCACTTTAAACATCATATGGTCACACTTATTCACACTTTTGGTCACTTTATGCTTAGTGGTATGTGACTAATTACACCCCAAAAGCATCCTTTGTATGACTAAATGTTACCAAAGGCCACACAAAACCAAAGTTCATGTGGCCATTGGATGATCAATAGTCACACAAAATACACATTCCTTGACTTTAAACATCATATGGTCACACTTATTCACACTTTTGGTCACTTTATGCTTAGTTGTATGTGACTAACTAAACCACCAAAAACATGCTTTGTGTGACTAAATGTTACCAAAGGCCACACTAAAACAAAATTCATGTGGCCATTGGATGATCAATAGTCACACAAGATACACATTCCTTCACTTTAAACATCATATGGTCACACTTATTCAAACTTTTGGCCACTTTATGCTTACTTGTATATGACTAAATAACCAAAACAAACTTGCTTTGTGTGACTAAATGCTACCAAAGGCTACATAAAAACAAAATTCAAGTGGCCATTGGATGATCAATAGTCACACAAAATACACATTCCTTCACTTTGAAAATCATATGGTCACAGTTATTCATACTTTTGGTCACTTTATGCTTAGTTGTATGTGACTAAATATACCCCTAAAGCATCCTCTGTGTGACTAAATGTACCAAAGGTCACATAAAAACAAAGTTCATGTGGCCATTGGATGATCAATAGCCACACAATATACACATTCCTTCACTTTAAACATCATATGGTCAAACTTATTCACACTTTTGGTCACTTTATGCTTAGTTGTATGTGACTACATACACCCCTAAAGCATCCTCTTTGTGACTAAATGTTATCAAAGGTCACACAAAAACAAAGTTCATGTGGCCATTGGATGATCAATAGCCACACAAGATACACATTCCTTCACTTTAAACATCATATGGTCACACTTATTCACACTTTTGGTCACTTTATGCTTAGTTGTATGTGACTAAATACACCCCTAAAGCATCCTCTGTGTGACTAAATGTTACCAAAGGTCACACAAAAACAAAGTTCATGTGGCCATTGGATGATCAATAGCCACACAAGATACACATTCCTTCACTTTAAACATCATATGGTCACACTTATTCACACTTTTGGTCACTTTATGCTTAGTTGTATGTGACTAAATACACCCCTAAAGCATCCTCTGTGTGACTAAATGTTACCAAAGGTCACACAAAAACAAAGTTCATGTGGCCATTGGATGATCAATAGCCACACAAGATACACATTCCTTCACTTTAAACATCATATGGTCACACTTATTCACACTTTTGGTCACTTTATGCTTAGTTGTATGTGACTAACTACACCCCCAAAAACATGCTTTGAGTGACTAAATGTAACCAAAGGACACACAAAAACAAAATTCATGTGGCCATTGGACGATCAATAGTCACACAAGATACACATTCCTTCACTTTAAACATCATATGGTCACACTTATTCACACTTTTGGTCACTTTATGCTTAGTTGTATGTAACTAACTACACCCCAAAAACATGCTTTGTGTGACTAAATGTTACCAAAGGCCACAGAAAAACAAAATTCGTGTGGCCATTGGATGATCAATAGTCACACAAGATACCCATTCATTCACTTTAAACATCATATGGTCACACTTATTCACACCTTTGGTCACTTTATGCTTACTTGTATGTGACTAAACATACCCCATAAGAAACATGCTTTGTGTGACTAAATATTACAAAAGGTCTCACTAACATAAAATTCATGTGGCAATTGGATGAACAATAGTCGCACAAAATATGCGTAAATAATAGGTCAAACATTATTTGTTATCTTTAAGGTAAATTTATTAAGAAAGTGAGCCATAAAGGCAATGTTACATACATCCCTAACATAATACAAACAGCAAAAAACATGGGACAATTCCCAAGCTCCTATACATAACATGGTTCACTTGGATTTTCGTATAACAACACCTCCACAGTCGGTTCGATAGTAGTCAGTTCGTGATTCATTACCCAAGTCACGTCGATCCACACGTGGCAATATGTTATCATTGTGCTGGTGAATGACGGTACTAAATTCCTCATCGACTTCGTCATACTTATCTCTGTAATTCTTGGGAGGTGTCTTAAACACAATAGACAATTTTTTATCAACCTGGTCTTGCACATAAAACACTTTTCGTGCTTGTAAGGCTAATATGAACGGATCAACCTTGTGGCCTAAATTATTCAGGTCAACCAATGTATACCCAAGAAGAGGATCGCGTTTCACACCACCTCTGTGATTAACCCAATCACATTTGAAAAGAGGAATATTCCTGTAACGGTAATCTAGTTCCCATATCTCTTGCAAAACCCCATAATAAAATGCTTGCCTTGTGGTTGAAACTTCTTTTGATATGTGCAGATCTAATGCCTCAACACTAACCCCACTATTCTGGTAAACTTTGCCTTCATGACATTTTGTACGAAATGTATACCCATTGATGTTATATGCATCGTATTTCACTAAGCTGGCGCGTGGTCCATATGATATCCACCTTACAGTTTCTGATACACTTTCTTTGTCGATTTGCAACTCTATCTCAACCTGAATTTCATTACAAGTATATATTAGCTTCAAATAGAAGGAACAACAAAAAAACAATTGTAAATAAGCAATTGTGTTCAGTGCTCATTTGTTGCTAGTGTTTGGGAAGTAATCAGAGGAAAAAGCTATATTCAAGATTTAAAGTATAATTGGAATGATAATGTTGAGCAAATGGCTACTAGGACATCTAACTCTATAAAAAATGTGGTGAGCAGGCTTACATTTGGCTCTATGGTATATTTCATATGGCAAGAAAGAAACAAAAGGTTGTTTACTAGTGAAAGAAGATATGTACAATACTTGGCTACCAATATAACTGAATCTGTTCAGTTTAGATTATCTGGGATTAATGTTTTGAATTCTGCCTAAGTTCAAAAAGTTGCTACAGATTGGGAGGTCTAGTGCAAAAACATACAATCAGTGGGGCTAAATTGAGCTAAAATAAGAAGTCTTAATGATCAATAAGCTGGTTTAAGGGGTGTTTGGGATATGAATTATTATACTGCAGATGGCTACTCTCTTGGAGCATTACTATACTTTAGGTTATTAGCTATTTTGTGTATCCTGGTGGGGTAACAAAATAGTTGATTTCCTTTTGTATATTGTACATGCTACCATAAAGTAGTTTCCTGCACTATTGGTAAAAACTCTTATCTTATGCTTTGGGAAGGAGTAGGGATGGCAAAAGCACCCGAAACCGACGGGGAAAACCGAAACCCGAACCGGTTGGGTTGGGTTCGGGGGCGGGTTGGCGGGTTTGGATGCGGGTTTGGGTATTGATATAATTTTTTAGCCGGGTACGGGTTCGGGTAATACCCGCCCGATTACCCGTACCCGTACCCGTACCCGCTTACCCGAATCTATATCCGCTTTATTGATATTCTAATTAACTAGAATATATATACATTATATATAATTTCTTCCATTATATTTTTTTATATACGTATCTCTATTATATAACATATTTTATTTTGTACATGAATTATCCAAATGGGTTAAATCGTTTGATACGATATTCATTTTCTTTAACTTTAAAAAAAAATGAATATATTATCGTGTTTTCCTTTATTTTTTCGGTAGATTTTAGTGTGACTTAATATTAATACCGCCATTTTGTCCATATAATATTCAATTGGGGATAACCGAAACCCGCGGGGAAAACCCGAAAAACCGATGGATTTTATAAACGGGTACCCATCGGGTTTTGGGGCGGGTTTGGGTATGAATTTCATAAACGGGTACGGGTTCACTAAAACCCGACCCAAACCCGACCCGTTGCCATCCCTAGGAAGGAGCATTGCAAATTATGGGCTTTATTTTATTAGACAATTCAAGAATGTGGCTTCTTTGGATTGCTATTCTGCAGAATGATGAATTGATGTCTGCATTCAAGTGCTAATAATCCAATTGACAATTTTGATGTACCAATGGCATTCATGTATATATGTTGGAAGGGTTTAGTATGGCATCCTAATTGCATTCCAAAACATGAAAAATAAATAAATAACATAAGATTAATTACATCTTTGCGTAACCACTTAGCAAAAGATTTATTGTGCTCATTCTCCAGTAATGCTAGTCGCATACCCGGGTTTTCTGTTTTCAAGACTTGCTTGTGTCGCCTGAAACAATGTGTTTGATTATTATATTTCATAGATCATTTTAAGTAAAGAAATAGACATGTGTTAAGTAACACTTACTCGATATATGGTACAATTTCATCTGTATTCTGTAATACATACAAATGTGCTTTCTGAAAGAGTTCCGCAGAAAATTCACTTGATTTGCCGGCCGACAATGGCTTTCCTTCCTCATTTTCATCAGTTTCATGTTTATCATGTGGGATACCAATAGTTTTCATGGATTTATGATATTCGCTAAAAAACTCTATTGTTTCTTCCGCAATAGTCTCCTCAGCAATGCATCCCTCTAGTCTATTCCTGTTTCGCACATGTCCTTTAATAACCTTCATACATCTTTCGAATGGATACATCCACCAAAAGCATATGGGACCACATAATTTTACCTCTCTAGTTAGGTGCACAGTCAAGTGTATCATAATATCAAAAAACGATGGAGGAAAGAACTTCTCGAGTAGGCAAAGTGTCACTACCAGTTCTGCTTGCATATTATCTATTTCTTGCGATATTATTTCTTTCCTACATATCGATTTAAAGAAAAAGCAAAACCTGATAATGGCATATCGTGTGGGTGGGTGCATGATTGAACGTATTGCAATGGGCAGGAAGTCTTGCATTAGCATGTGATAGTCGTGCGATTTTAGGCCAATGAGCTTCCTATCCTTTAGGCTGACCAAACTAGAGAAATTTGAACAATAGCCTTGTGGTACCCTGATGTTCTGTAACGTTTCACAAAAAATGTCTTTTTCAGCATTAGTTAATGTGTAACCTGCTGGAGGTAGTGTTGTACTGTCTTGCTCTTGCATAGCAAACAACTCTTGTTTTACCCCCAACGCAGCCAGATCCAATCGAGCATTAAGTCCATCTTTCGTCTTTCCTGGAACATGTAGCAAAGTTCCAACGAGGCTCTCAGCAACATTCTTTTCTACATGCATAAAATCAATACAATGTGGAACAGAATTATGCCTCCAATACCGAAGTTTTCGGTACCAAATGTTGAATTTCTTCCAATACGCATCGTTTTGTCCGTTTACTTGGCTTGAACTCCCCTCTTCTTTTGTTGTGTTTCTTTTCTTCTTTTTAATCTTCGCACCTCCGCCTCTCGTATCTTTTTTGTTTTCTGATGCATTATTGTTTGTTCGTTTTCCTTTTCTCTACTTATTTTCAATATGTTGTACCTCGTTGTATATTTGTTCCCCGGTCATTGGAATTGGAGCCGGGAGAAATTCTGGTTGTCCATTAAATGCCTTCCTTTGCCTTCTGAAAGGATGGTCATATGGTAGATATCATCTGTGACCAACATAGCTTTGTTTGGATGACGCAGAAAGTCGAACACAGTTTGTATCTTTCCCACATACCACACAACCTTTGAATCCACTGTACGGGCAGCCACATAGTGTACCAAGTGCAGGGTAATCATTTATTGTCCATAACACAACGGCACGTAGCTTAAAGGTATCTTTTGTGGATGCATCATATGTATCAACCCCTTTATCGAATAAGGTTTGCAGATCATCAACCAACGGTTCTAAAAAAACATCGATATCATTTCCCGGGTATCCCGATATTAATACCGAAAGATTGATAAACTTTCTTTTCATACACAACCATGGAGGAAGGTTGTATATGACAGTTAAAACTGGCCATACACTGTGATGCCTATTTCCCGTGTGGACGTCAACCCCATCAGCCGATATCCCTAGCCGTAAATTTCTTGGATCTTCAGCAATTTCAGGGAATTTTTCATCTATGGTACGCCATGCCTGTGAATCTGCGGGGTGACGCAACACACCATCGGTTATCCTCCGTGTCGCGTGCCATCTTAAATTTTCTGAAATACTTTCTATCTTAAATAGTCGTTTCAGTCTTGGTATAATGGGAAAGTACCACATTACCTTTGCTGGAATGTTTTCGTACACTTTATGTGTCTTATTATCCACCTTCCATCTTGATATCCCACAAGTTCGACACGCAGTCAAATCCTTGTCACTCTCCTTCCAGTAAAGCATGCAGTTGTTGATACATACATGTATCTTTTTGTATCCTGAACCCATCAACTTCATAACTTTTTTGGCTTGATAAGTTTTTTCCACCATTTCGTTACCAGCAGGTAGCATCTTTTTTAACAATCCTAGTAATTCAGTAAAGAACTTATCAGAACATCCGTACTTACCCTTCAAGTTGAGTAGTTTAACTATTGCGGACATCTTTGTGAAGTCGGGACATCCTTCGTAAAGAGGCTTCTCTGCATCTAATAATAGTTCTTGAAACTTGACAAGGTCATCCTCAGATTCAAAATTATCCTTTGTAGCATTAACCATATCTACCGTTGCTGGGCCATCTGTTGGAATATCTGAAGCAAAATCCGTGTCGTCAACAAACTCTGTTGTAGCGTTAACAGGTTTTGGGGCACTTATTGATGGCTCATCCTTCTCTCCATGTTTGGTCCACTTTAGGTAGCTTAGATCTATCCCATTGCTGAATAAATGGATAACTAAAATATGGAATGTGGTATTGACTTATGCTAATAATTCAATCAAGTCTAATGAAACAGTTCCTAAAGGGGTGTTTGGGTCAAGGAGGAATAACCAATTAGGTAGCTAAATTCTTGTTCCATGGAAGATGTCTCAGTTAACTATCTACATTTACGAAGAAAGTGACATAATTTACAAGAGGTTATCGCAAAAACAAATGATCAATTACCTAATAGGCTTAACAGGGTGACTTATATATTTTGTTAGAACGATGTGTACAAAAGGAACATAACAATACTTACCAGTGGTGATGGGAGTGGTGGTGATCACGGGAGAGTTGTGGTGGTGATCTTGGGATTTTGTGGTGATTTGATAGGGAGTTGTGGCAGGAGGAGTTTTAAATTTTTTTGATTAGGTTGGAATGGGATTGATGCAAAGTTTGGGAGGAATACATTCAATTAGGAAAGTTTTTTTTTACGAATTTTCAAAAAAATTGGCGAAAATATTGGAGGGAAAGCTGCTTATAAGTTTCAAAAAACATAAAATAGAAAAGAGAATCAACTTATTACCCGTTTGACTCTTAAGTTGACTTTTTGGTAATTTTGCTCCAAACAGATTTTTACTGCTCTCAACAGCATCAACCTATTAACCAAACATTTTAACCAAACATTTTAGCTTGTTTTGAGATAACCTCTTATAAATTATGTACACCGTACAGGTCTTACAAGCTAATGCATATCAAACAAATAAGTACAACATATGTAAGCTGCATATACTTTAACCAGATTGCATAAAAACAGAATATTTGATTAATAATAGTAGTAGTTCCTGCTAAAGTACCAAATACAAAAGAAATGGCATCACACTTCCTCAACAAGACCATTCAGGAGGATGAGACCCAAAGAAAGAAAATTGCTTAATATTGTGCTTACAACCGAACCAAGAAATAGACAAATACCAAATCCTAAAACATTGTATCAAGAACAATAAATGGACCTGAGTCTTGAATAATAAAAAAGAGACCAACTAAACTAGTTCCAATGATGCATAAGTTTGAATCTTGGCAGCAACTTAACAAAGATGAAATACCGGGTACATAGAGTCTTGAGCATAACCAGCGTTGACATCTTCGTTCATATGCATAAACTTGAACCTTATCATTTTGTCATTCGCGAAAGAGCATTGTCGGAAAAAATTCATCCACCTTCCAAAGAAATACACAGGATAGGTCCTCTCAGGATCCTCATCGTGGAACTCCATCATCATAGTCATGTAACATTCAACATCACGATGTTTCATAAGCACCTTACGATATGTGTGCATAGGATGGTTAAAGAGGAATTCTGCCGGGATTTCCTGCAATTGTTTGTAATAAGTATATATATAAATTTGCTAAACAAATGTAAACAATATTTATGAATGCATATATATGTACAAGTTTATGAAGCACTTGAATTGCTGAAAATCTTTTATAGAATGAACGACTTTCACCAAAGTGGTCTCGATGTGAAGGCCATTGGCAAATATGTTTCATTCGCTTGTCATCTACAAAGAATTGTTTATAATTGTAATCAAACACTGACAATGATAATTTGAAGTATGAATCTACATTAGTACTTTTTACCTCTTTCGGTATCTAACAAACCAGGCTGAATCATGCACAAATTGGTGGCACCAAGAAAATGACCGTCTGTACTTAGACTACCATCAATGCTGAAGCCGGTTACCAATAACTTTGTAGCGCGTTTCCTTGTGAAAATTAGAATCATTCCAGCTTGTAAACCCATTTGCTCTTCAATGTTGTTCCAGTCTATCATGTCTAATTCATACACATCCTCCCCGTTGGCTCCTCCCGCTTGAACAGTATTCACCTTCACGTCAAACTTTAACCCGTCTCCCTTTATTCTTATTTGGTGTGCATAACCTAATCCATCCACGAATGCAACAGGTAGTGTCTGCAAATAATTTTTAATACTAACCTTAGAACTACATAAAAATTAAACATTCTTTGACTTATGAAATCACACATTTGACGTAAGATTATTAATTGTCAAAATCTAATACCTGGCACAAATCATAGAAGTCAAAAACACGAGACTGGAACCTTGAAAACTGACCGGCGATCATGTTGTACCCGCCAAATTCAGTTCCATCTTGGTTGTATCCTGTCACATAGAAGCAGTCGTCTCCTTCCTCCACAAAATGCAGTATGTTAACATCCCGGTTAAGGTTTCCCAAAGCGAATGCCCTCCATCTTTTACCGCTTACCACCATGGGGCCGTTTGTTTCAGTCAATACTTTGACTCTGAAACGAACCCTCTGTGCGCTGGTAATGTAGATATCACTCCTGCCATTGTAACACTTTTCCGCGTATGCATACGGTAGTTCCTGCAAGCATTTCAATATAATGACTTTGACATTCATTAAATGAACACTTATGGTATATAGTATCATGAAGGCCTATGTATGCGAATACCTGCGAGTCCGGATACGTGTTTGGGTTTAACCTAACAAAAAATTCAAAAGCCATCTTTCTACACAAAAATTGAGCATATGTTAACGCAATACATTGTTTATACTATAAATTCAAATACATATTAACTCTTTATGTATCAGCAAGAAATAATTACGCCGGGTTCTAATTTGTTGGTAAGTGGCAACCTATACATGTTCAACATCATTTATGGAAGATTATCAACCTATACATCAGACTGAAGATGGCTAGTTTACAAGTGAAGAAAAATCCTCAAATCATGGAAGTTGAGAAAGAATGGAGAGTAACTATGAATATCAAGAATGATTGCAAACCATTAATGGAAGCACTTGAACCTGACACAAGCAGTACAACAAGATCTTCTGGTTTGGATACTGACATTTCAATATGGAATGGTTCAAAGTTCTTACCCTGCTGCTTTGACAGAGGAATGTATGGTCGGATATAGTGTTTAGTTTTTGTCCGATATCTGACAAATAGAGTATAGGATATGGTATAGTTTCTAGTCTGTATCAAGCTTGGGTGATGTCCAATGCTTGTTTTCTAGTCTTATGAGTTGTACATTTGATGGAGATTAATATAATACATTCACCTTTTGCACTACATTTTCATCATCACTCGCTAACGAACATTTGCTAATGAAACTCAAATGGATCAACACATAAATACTTTAACATTCTACCTTTAAAGTAATACTATTATACCACAAATGAGATTAAACTACAATATCATTTATACAGTATTCAATCATATCAATACATATAATGTAAAGTCATGGACAAATAATTAACAAATTTCAAACCGGGTTATACCTAAGACAATGCTGATCAAAAATGAACAAGATGCAAAAAAAGGGAAATCAAAAAATTAACTTTGATGTTGAAAAGCTAAAGAACCAAACCTGTTGTAGTTGACAGAATTTGGAGATGAGGGTTTCGTAACTGAAGATGTGATTTCATATATCCTGTGTGTGTTTGTATGGTTTTGTTTTTGGAAGGAACGAATTTGTGGGTAAAACCAAATTAGGTGGAGATTTGGTTGAAAATAATAAAAGTGGTATATTTACCATTTATCTTCTTCTTTTTTTTTCTAAAAGAAAAGAATAAGTGGTAAAAAAAAGAAAAAAAATTGGTACATTTTATATTTTGTTCCAAAATAAAAACATGTTTGGTTCAGGATAAACAGGTTTAGGTTAAAAACAGGTCAACTATTCTAACCCGTTTAATAAGCGGATCATGTTTGGGTTGAGTATGTATTAAACAGGTAAACCCGTAAACAAGTTTAAGTATATAAGCCACTAACATTAAAGTATGCACCACTTGACCTATTTACTTAATAAGGTTAAACGGGTCACAAATGGATTACACATGCTATGCAGGGCGGCTAGGTAAGGGTTGACTTTCTCGACACGATTAATAAATGATTCAGTTTGTTTACAGCCCTACTTACGATATTCTAAACTTTATGTAGTTATTGCAAATTTCAAATTAGTATTTCCAGACCTTTTAGAATCCCGTAACTATAACCCAATGCTGATATGATGTCAAATACCCATTTACGAATGTGACCAGTTATAACCTAATACCCATGACCTACCAGGTGAATTAGCCATTATCACCGGTCATGCATGGGTTGCACTGCCTTGGTAGGTGTATAGTTACTAGGGGTGGCAATTCGGGTCGGTTTTGGGTTAGCGCGTTCGGGTTGTCAGGTTGGCGAGTCAGAAAACCCCAACCCAAACCTGACCCATTTAAATAATCGGTTCAGCTACGTCAACCCTAACCTGTACGTAACAAGGACCTTACCCGTTTAACCCGTATATATACTTGGGTTGACGGGTTAAATAGCTTACACGGGTTGAATATGTTAAACGGGTTAGTGGGTCGACCCGTTTAACCCAACCTGTATAATTAAATATAAATAATTTTTATATTAGAAAAAAATATAAACGGGTTGGCGGGTCTACCCATTTATTTTATTCCCAACCCGAACCTGACCTGTTTAATAAATGGGTTAGATATGTCGACCCAAACCTGACCTAAAATCTAAGCTCAATCCGAACCTGTTAATTTTCGTGTCGGTTTCAGGTCGGGTTTCGTGTCGGGTCAGAAATTGCCTCCCCTAATAGTTACAGTGTTAAGGTTATAGGAACTGTATTAAAGTTATTAAAGGTGGCCACGTCAATTTTCACATTTGAGGAAGCTATAAAATCAGTAACTCATATATGTATAATCTGAACACTGTGTGAAACTGTCTTGGGATGTCTTTAGGTTATATGATACGTTTGAGTCCGTGTTTACATGTTGTCGTCCGTGTTTACATGTTATCGAGCGTTTTTTCATGGTTTAGTCCGTTTCTACACGTTTTTGTTTGTTTACTAAGTTTTTGTCATTTTTCATCTGTTTTGATACGTTTTTGTCCGTTTTCGTACGTCTTTGTCCTTCTTAGTCGGTTTTTATACATTTTCGTCCGTGTTTACATGTTTTCGTCCGTGTTTACATGTTCTCGCCCGTTTAGTCATTTTTAGTCCGTTTCTAAGCGGTTTTGTCAGTTTTCATACGTCTTTGTCCTTTTTATACGTTTTCAACAGTTTCTGTATGTTTTCGTCCGTGTTTACATTTTTTCATCTGTGTTTACACGTTATCGCCCGTTTTTTCATGTTTAGACCAATTTCTACCGGTTTTTGTCTGTTTTCGTCAGTTTATAGCCGTTTCCAACTATTTTAAACGTTTTCCTCCGTTTTCATATGGTTATGTCTGTTTTACACATTATCGTACAGTTTCTTACGTTTCATACCTTTTGTTACTTTCTTACACGTTTTCTACCGGTTTAGTCCGTTTTTGTCCGTTTACGTTTGTTTTCATATGTCTTTACACGATTTTATGTTTAATGATCCGAATAAAAATATAACCCATTTAGCGAAACCGAACTAATCGAACAAACCCGATAACCGAACCGATCAACACCCCTAATTTATAGTGATAGTTTAAAAGAAGGAGGACTTAGTTTGCCATTTCTTTTAGTTTTACACAAGCTTTTTAAAAGTTTTCATAATTTCATCATCTCTAGTTCTACGTATCCCCTCGATTCTATGAAAAACCGCCGCCCGTTAAACTAAACGTCATGATGGTTCCCTATACATCTGTTCACAACACGACTCTCCACCACACAAATACCCTATATAATTCACTCTTACCCCGCCTCCATCCATATCAATCTTCTTCAACAATCTTTATAAAAAAACCGATCATTCCCTTTTTTTCTCAATCTCTTTATCAATGGCAGCACCAAACGATCCCAACCAACTTGCAAGGCGTGTGATTGACGACCTCATTGATTTTAGTGGGAAGACTGAATCTGATGGGTATATGAGTTTCTTCAAGCAACAACAAATATCCAACCTCCGTGGCTTTATCAATAGGATGCATGAAGAGTGCGCCACAGCCAGGAATGAGATTGCCCAACTCAATGCCCTTATTGCTGAGATGGAAGCCCTTGGAGCCGAGGAGCATTATGATCATTTGCTGGATCTGTATGCTGACAGGCAGGCTACGAGGAGAAAGCTGGAGGGTCTGGAAGAACTCATTAGGGATTCTGGGGAGCAAATCGACATCAAGGAAGAGGATGTTGAACAGTTGGATGGTTGAAGGGTTGGCTGGCTATGGATGTGGTGGTTTCTTTTGTTAAGTTTCATCTTTTTATGTTTCATGTCTTTTGTCTAGTTTGTGAATGTCTATGGATGATGAACAATGTTGATTCTGATGGGTTGTAATTAAGTGTCTATGAAGTCTGAACAATGTTTGCAACATCTTTTTATCAGTTATCTTTAGTATGCAATGAAAATTATGGTTAAAACTATCTAGAATCTCAGAGGTTTTCGTATATGTTCAGTTTTTTGTGCTTGTCTTATACTACTTGTGTATGAATGGATTTGTAGTTTGTTATACCACTTGCTTGTCTCATGGTTATAGCAAGTGTATGTTTAAGAAAGTGAATTATGAATTTGGTTATAGCAAATAAAGTGAAATGAGGTGTTGAAGTGGTATAATCAATTGCTCTGTTTTGCTCTGTATTTGTCTAAATGTTTCATTGCATCAGTAGTGTAAAGTTACCATTATGTGTTTTTTACTGCATAACTTTAGTATTGAATAGTTGCATATAGCTTATAGATTAATCCTGCATCAGTAGTTGATGTTCTAAATCATTAAATCAATAAAATCCTAAAATCAGTTCAATATAAGGATTGTTTGGATCCATAGTTTAATCTGTGTTCTATATTGTTTCAGTGCTTGCAATCAGTGGAAATAGCTTATAATAGAGTAGAATAACATAGTAATAGCATAAAAACCAGTGATCACTTCATAAAATAGTCAAAATCATTTTAGTCTCTTATATGCATTCACTGTGATAGTTTTTAGGTTGCATAATCTTAGTAGTAGTTGCATATTTAGTATTCTTATTAGATCATATTCATAAGCCCATTACTAGTTCATTTCTTGGTTATTTCCATTGAAATTTGATTCTCTGAGTAGCTTATATTGCTATCTAGTTGATTGTGAGCTTTATTTAGACTTATTAGCTTTTTCAAGTGCTTCTGGGTACGGTGACCGGTTTGCAGATGACCGGGGAGATATACGTGAGTATATTGATGAGAGCAATAGGCACGTAGTTAGACTAACATGTATACATGGTGGTAGAAGTGGACGTAGTAGTGGTTCTGTTAATGGCTACCCGTTTGTAGCTAAACGGGGAGACAGAGGGTAGGATATAGACAAGGGCAATAGGATGTGGCCCTATCCCCTAATCTTGATTGTACCAGAAGATTGGTCTGACATGGTTGATAGGCTGTGGAATACCGCTGCATGGAAAAGAAAGTCGAAAGCTGGTCGTGAAAATAGAAGCACCTTGGTTGCTGGACAGGTTTCAAAACATATTGCTGGCTCAATTCGAATTGATCAACATCGTCTAAGAATGGTAAAGATATATTATAGTATTCTTGTACTTCAATTCTTATAAGTATATTTTTTTTATGTAACTTAAAATATTCAATTCGTTGGAAAAGGAAAAAGGTGGGACCGTAAGTTCCTTGGAAGTTTATCAACGTTGCCACACAAAGAGAGGCACAAATTCAGAGTATATTACCAAAGGGTTTGTTGTTGTTTGCAGGTATGGTTCCCTTTAAGTTTATTGTTTAGTAGCTTATTTATATGCTTAAAGCAAGGTCTCTGAGGGCTGTTTGTTGTATCAGCAGTCGTTCGTTGGATTTGCTTATTTTTGTGCTTAATTGTTTATCTGGGACTGCTTATTATTTATAGTTGCTTTAAGTCCATTTTTAGCTTTTATTTGTTCATTTGTATGCGCCATGTGGTTATTTTAGTGTGTATGCAGTTATATGTGTGTTTGGGACAGCGGGTTTGAAGTTATATGAGTGTTTGGGAGTGTGGGAAAGCACCATTTCTGTCATGGGTGTTTTGGTTTCAAAAATTGTTAGATATTTCATAAATTTGATTTTTTAATAATTATTTTAAGTGCAGCCAAAATGAAATATTTAAATGCTTAATTTTCACTTTGGAGCCAAATTTTAAAATTATGAAATTTTTCAGCCAACATTTTAAAAATAACTTAGGAAATTTTGGTTTCCTTACTTGAAAACTGCCCCAACTCGCCCTATTTTTTCTCCATAAAATCAGGCTTCAATCAAAACAATAAAAGCAGAAATTTTTACACCATTATTCACCCATTAACTTTACTAATTTTCTTTTACACATTGTTTCTGACGAATCATGGAATCTCATGCTAATAATCATGATCATTTGAATAATTCTGATAATGAAAATGATCAAAATTTAGGATATGAAGGATCATAATTTAGGATATGAATCAGAGGTGTATTCTGATGAGGATGAGGAAGTTGAAAACAACCAAGGGTATGTAAAAAAGAGGGGCATAACCAGGTTAGCAAAGTTTCGAAGGGAATATGGAAAACCCGATGGAGGGAAGCTCAGTGTAACCTTCAATGCACTAAATAGGATATCAGGAAAACACAGAGCATTGTTTTCTAGTTTTTTGGGAGACATGGTTCGTGAGCATATAGATGTCAGGATTCTATCATGGAAGAAGGTTGATTCAGAAGCAAGAGATAAAATGTGGGACGAAATCACGGTACGCATATACTATATTTGAACCCAGTAATATAGCATGAAATATATACGTAGCATGACATCTTGAATCCATAATACATATATTTCGACCTTATTTTTGTGTTGGAAGCATTCGAATATGTTGTGGTATAATTTGCTTTGACCTGATAAGATATATGATAGTGTGAATACATGTGTGTCAGTTATATTGTCATAAAATGTGTGTAAACTGTTTTGAAAGAGTATGTGTCCACTCAAGTGTGATGTTGTGAGTATCTAAGATGTTTTGCGTAAACTGAAATAAAAGAGTATAAGACATGGTAATGGGTTGGTTAAAAAGTGGATCATTTTGGCCGTGTTTGTTCTCTGCATTTACTTTATGTGAAACTAATTAGCAACATCAATCTTTGCAGCGATTTTTTGATGTTGACTTAACAGTCAGAAAGCTGATAATGAATCGTCTTGGTCAACTTCTAAGGAATTTCAGAAGGAAGTTGACAGAAAAGTACATCTTGCCCAACCAAAATACACTTTCTAAGCTAAATGAAGTCCCGGCTAAGTATACTCCAATTTTAAAAGCCGAAGATTGGGACAATTTTGTAAAGTACACGGCCACCGAGGAATACAAGGTGTTAATTAGTCATTTTTATTCAAGTTCAAATATCTTTCACATTTGCTGTTTCCATATATATTACTATAGTTCTATACTAAATCAGCATTACTACATCTAACGCCTTATGATTTTGTGTTGCAAGGTGAAATCAACTACAGCAAAAGTGGCGCGTTCCAAGTCTCTTTATCAGCATACAATGGGACGAGGTGGATACGCCCATGCGATAGATAAAATGGTAACATTAAGCATTTGCACATTTGGATTTAATAGCATCATACGTTCGTTTATATTGGTTTATCTTACATGTGTATGTATTTGATGTTTACAAGATCGACAATAAAGAGATTGAACCAGATCAAGAACCACCTCGTGGTATGCTCTGGGTGAAAGGAAGGGAGAAGAAAGACGGAGAATATCACAATGATGAGATCAGATCCGTGGGAGAAAAAATTGTAAGTTTTACTGCAAATTTTATTATTATGTTCATTGTTGGGCTAAAAAGTATTCTTGTTTATATGATATGTATTCGTAATGCTTATATTAAAGTGGGATCAACATATAATAACCTATTTCCCATTGTGTGTGCAGAAAGAAACGGAGGACAATATCAAACAAGGAACCTTGAAGGTTGATCATGGCACTGATGCCATGACAGTTGTATTAGGTAAGGAAAAGGGAGGATATGCGAGAGGAGTGGGAGGTGGAGTAACCTACAAGAGGTATTTTGATCTGCCTAGAATCAGACAAGCAGCTGATGAAAGAGTGGTGTTACTTCAAAGTGAACTTGATAATGAGAGACGCCAACGTCAAGAAAAAGATCCGGTAATCCAGGATTTGATGAATCAATTGGCTGCACAAAGGGGGCAATTGCAGTCAACGTCAACTCCATTGACGTCAACTCCATTGACGTCAACTCCATTGACGTGAACTCCATTGACGTCAACTCCATTGAAGTTAACTCCAGTGACACAAACAGAAGTAACATTCCTTCTTATAATGACCCTTTTAAATACTGCTGCAGTCTTCTTAAACAATTTATATTGCAGGTGTCTCCAGTGAACAAGATCAATCATATAAATAGCAGTGCTGATAAGGATGCTGGAACACGTGTTGCTGTAATTGAGAAAGTTGCGAGCATTCAGAAGTCTAATGAACTTGCAACTTTGGAGAAGGGAAAGGAAATGGAAACAAGTGTAAGTAATAAAACATCCCCCTGAGATTTTTGAATTCTACATACATGTCCTATTTACCATGTTTTATTTATATAGGAAACTGCTAAATCTGTCACAACTAAGAAAACGGCTAGAGCAAAACGAAAGGATTCTTCACGTCAAGATTCCCAATCACAAGAACATGAGACTCCATTACTAGCACTACCACAAGTATGTATTTAAACATGATCATATATTCTTTTGTTTAATTAACTTATTTCTGATACATATATACATGCAACAAATCATTTTTTAGGAAATTAAGTGCAAACTGTGGCACTTAAAGAAATCATCTATTATAGCTTTGGGTACCGTGTACAAGAGTGATGGAAAGCAAATGCTTCATAACAAACCACTGCCAAAGGATTGCTACAAGGTGTCTATTGACAAATCATTAGTGGATGCAGCTTGCATCCCGGATGTAGGAAGTAACGGTTTCAAAACAGTTAAGGATGCACTTAGTGGTTTTTATGCATGGCCAAAAGATCAAGTGTTTTCGATGAAAAGGTACATACATGCATATGTTTTATCAACCTACATATATATAATTCTTCATAGTAAATTCAGTGTTTGATACACCCGGCTTTTGTTTCCTACAGGCAACAACACCACCAACTACCATACAAATGAATGGGGAGAACAAAACTGCACCTAAATTAACAACGAAGCGCAAAAACTACGTCTCTAGTGATGCCATGCTAAAGGAAGCTAAGAATAAGATCAAGAGTCAGAAGTCGTTAAATTATTGAGAATTTTATGATGTACGACATTACAATTTTATATAAATTCCAATTTTATTGTATTTGAATTCGTTTTGATATATATATATATATATATATATATATATTTGAATTTGTTTTGATATATATTGATTTCTTAAATGTGACTAAAAGATGCATATAGTCACAATTATAAACACTTTTGGTCACTGTTTACTTAATTCGTTGTGTGACTAAATTTTACAAAAGGCCACACAAACAAACAATTCATGTGGCCATTGGATGAACAATAGTCACACAAAACACACATTTCTTCACTTTAAACACCTTATGGTCACACTTATTCACACTTTTGGCCACTTTATGCTTAATTGTATGTGACTAAATACCCAAAACAAACTTGGTTTGTGTGACTATACATTGTTTATGGTCACTAATACCGATTATTCCACCTAAATTTGTACCTAATTTAGTCACACATATTAAGGTTTTGGTTACTATTTTGTAAGAGAGACTAAAAAAAACTCAAACATGTGACCGTAGGTACCCTACGGTCACGCGACCTGTTGTCACACATACGAAAAAAATCATGTGTGACTATATGTATATCGTCACACTTATTGGGTGTAGCCAAATCCACTTTTTGTTCTAGTGTTAGAATACCTATATTTAAACTAAAGTGTTCATTGGTTATTAAAATCAAACTCTAATACATCAACTATTAAAAGCAAACATTAATACCTTGTGGACACATTGCTGGTATATCATCTTCGATAATGACTGGTTCGATTTGTATGCTTTGGTTTTTGGAACCTTTTAAAACTGTAAAAATTAACACATATATATGCTAAATACATAATATATCAAACCACGTATCTATAATTATTAGCAATTCATACATATATCAAACTATATATCTAAAATAATCGGTAATTCATATACCAGAAGTTGTTCTTTTAAGATCTTCATCCCTAGTGATGCAGTTTCTTCTGGTGGCTTATACGCTGTAAATTTATAAAACTACACGAATTATAACATCAATATAACAAATAGTATCTCAAAAGTTTTGGATGTAGAAGAATACCTTGCATAGAATTTTCATGTTTTTGGTTTTTTCAGCATTATAAAGCCGCAACGAATGCCTATGTAGCCGCATCTTTTATGTTGCTTCTGTATATCGTTCGCATGATTATAGAGGAATGCTCAATTTTGTATATATACTGCAAAATTAGGGTACGAATATTGAAGATTGTGCTCATCAAAAAGTCTTTGAAATGTTTTAAAATATATCACAAAATCGTTTCTAAACTTATCTCCTAATAAATCACGTAATATCCAAATGATTTGGTGATATATTAGGTTAAAATTTTGTAAACCGTAATTAACTAAAAATAAACCGTTATTTGTTCCCTAAATTATATGATAAAAGTCAATATCTAGTTTTTTATTTTTATCATGAGTAAAATTCTAAAAAGGGATTAGATGCCTTTATAGATAATAAGTTGCAAAATGAATTCCAAACATTGTGTTGGTGCAGTGGTTAAAAGATATATTGAATCCACATAATCATAAGAATCTGTAATGAACATACCTTCTGTAAATGCAGTAATCGATAATAAACAAATTAAGAATCCATTAATCAAGAAAAAAAAACGTATCATGTATATATAAAAAATATTGCATAACTTTCAAAAATGCATTTATTGATATATGTAGATAAAGTTTGTGGTTAGTCACGTGATACACAATCATAAATTTGCATGGTTAAATTATCAAGATTACTACATGCTGAGTATGTAAGAACATAAGAAACATGGTGATCCGAGTTCCTACATAGTCCATAACTTTCAAACATACATTAATTGATATTTGTTGATAAAATATGTGGATAAATTATGGAGATTAAAGCACATTTTGTTTTGAAATACAATAGCCGAAAACAAATCATTCCGAACATGCATAATTTTTAAAACAAAAATAATGTACTTTTAATAACCACAATACGTTGGGTTTGAAAGCTTGAAGAATTAATGTTAGTGTTTTCATGACTACGTTGTGCCTCATTAAATGATGGCTGCTCTCCAACTTTAGATGATCCTTTAAACTCTATCAAAAAACCATGATAATAGCAACGGATAATATATAGATAAAACGTATATCAACATAAGTACAATACAAACACATAAAATTACCTTGTGCCTGTCTGGTTAGTGTGTCAGCTTCAAACATGGGCGGATTGGATGGTGTGCTACTCTTGTTTTTACGATCTTTTATTAATACAACATAAAGGAAAAAATAACATCAATACATACAGTGTTGTAAATACAATAAACATAACACTATTAGCATTTTGAGAAAAGGAAACGTACTTTTGTTGTTTGTCCAGCCAAACCAAAGCAAAAACCTCCACCATAGTTCTTCNGAGTTCCTACATAGTCCATAACTTTCAAACATACATTAATTGATATTTGTTGATAAAATATGTGGATAAATTATGGAGATTAAAGCACATTTTGTTTTGAAATACAATAGCCGAAAACAAATCATTCCGAACATGCATAATTTTTAAAACAAAAATAATGTACTTTTAATAACCACAATACGTTGGGTTTGAAAGCTTGAAGAATTAATGTTAGTGTTTTCATGACTACGTTGTGCCTCATTAAATGATGGCTGCTCTCCAACTTTAGATGATCCTTTAAACTCTATCAAAAAACCATGATAATAGCAACGGATAATATATAGATAAAACGTACATCAACATAAGTACAATACAAACACATAAAATTACCTTGTGCCTGTCTGGTTGGTGTGTCAGCTTCAAACATTGGCGGATTGGATGGTGTGCTACTCTTGTTTTTACGATCTTTTATTAATACAACATAGAGGAAAAAATAACATCAATACATACAGTGCTGTAAATACAATAAACATAACACAATTAGCGTTTTGAGAAAAGGAAACGTACTTTTGTTGTTTGTCCAGTCAAACCAAAGCAAAAACCTCCACCATAGTTCTTCAAATACAATAAGTAACCATCGTACCTTTAGAATACCTATATTTAAACTAAAGTGTTCATTGGTAACAAAAAAAAGTGCTGGTAATTTCTTTGTCCATTACTAGAATACCTATATTTAAACTAAAGTGTTCATTGGTTATTAAAATCAAACTCTAATACATCAACTATTAAAAGCAAACATTAATACCTTGTGGACACATTGCTGGTATATCACCTTCGATAATAACTGGTTCGATTTGTATGCTTTGGTTTTTGGAACCTTTTAAAACTATAAAAATTAACACATATATATGCTAAATACATAATGTATCAAACCACATATCTATAATAATTAGCAATTCATACATATATCAAACTATATATCTAAAATAATCTGTAATTCATATACCAGAAGTTGTTTTTTTAAGATCTTCATCCCTTGTGATGCAGTTTCTTCTGGTGGCTTATACGCTGTAAATTTATAAAACTACACAAATTATAACATCAATATAACAAATAGTATATCAAAAGTTTTGGATGTAGAAGAATACCTTGCATAGAATTATCATGTTTTTGGTTTTTTTCAGCATTATAAAGCCGCAACGAATGCCTCTGTAGCCGCATCTTTTATGTTGCTTCTGTATATCGTTCGCATGATTATAGAGGAATGCTCAATTCTGTATATATACTACAAAATTAGGGTACGAATATTGAAGATTGTGCTTATCAAAAAGTCTTTGAAATGTTTTAAAATATATCACAAAATCGTTTCTAAACTTATCTCCTAATAAATCACGTAATATCCAAATGATTTGGTGATATATTAGGTTAAAATTTTGTAAACCGTTATTTGTTCCCTAAATTATATGATAAAAGTCAATATCTAGTTTTTTATTTTTATCATGAGTAAAATTCTAAAAAGGGATTAGATGCCTTTATAGATAACAAGTTGCAAAATGAATTCCAAACATTGTGTTGGTGCAGTGGTTAAAAGATATGTAACACTTATTCACAACCCATGTTCGAATCCAATAGCATGCATTTTTTTGACAAATTAATCACTCGCAAAATTTGGGCAAATTAATCAAGCAAAATTTTGCAGCTAAATTAAATTTGGAATAATACAAAATTTAAATAAATGGCAAAACGTTGCCTACGTGGCATGCTTACATGGCATGTTGCTTAGGTGGCGTCCAGTGGCGTTGAGGTGGCGTTATGGTTGCATATGTGGCATTGATGACGTCATGTACATCCTGTTATATATATGTTATATATATATATA
>LBNU01017517.1:1660-21490 GCA_014162995.1 Artemisia annua
CCTTTCTAGTAAAAGAAGAGAAGTCTTCTTTTCCCAAAATCTCTTTCTTCTAAAAATTCTTCAAAAGAGATTTTGTGGTGTACAAGGTGGTTATCGGACTTAAATTTTCTCAAATACATTACCGCTCACATTAATGGCTATTAAACGTTAAAATTGAAAACGGGTCATTAATTGAGGGGTAGCGTATTTGCTCAAAATTTCTGCACCTTTAAAAACTTTGTGCACCAGCAGCAGTGAAATTCAAAAAGTGTCTCAAAATCAGTAAAACGTTTAAAATTTTATCACATTTCTATCCAAAGTTTCTTCGAAAATCATTTAAATCAATTGGGATCACAAAATCTCAAAAGATTTGAAATTTTATGATCGGGGGAGAGAATGTGATTTAAATATGAAAACTGATTTAAATGTGATGTTTTTGGACTTAGAAAGATGTTTTTAGAATAGAAAGATCGCTCCCGCATGTGCTAAAATTTTAAAGATTTTGGATTATAAACAAAGCACATATTGAGGGGGAGCAAGTGATTAAATGGTGAATAAATGATCTCTAATGAAAGCTCACCCGTATGTGCCAAAGTTTTAAAAACTTTCAAAATTGATTCAATCAATGTGCACATAATGAGGGGGAGCAAGTGGCTAAGAGTCTTTCGCGTGTTTTTACAATTAATAAGTAGAATCCGTGAATTGCCTATGACTCAGAATTTGACTCATGAATTGACGAAACATGAAAAGTCCTGAATCGAAAGGACTAGTCCTGGCCGGGTAATAATTTCAAGCTGGTCTAACCAGTGATGTAAACGTGTCTCGAAGAGGACTGGTCCAAGTAGAAAGTACCGTTTCGAGAAACACTTCTTAGATGTATACTTTGACGGGTCTAACTTCCTGTTTAAGGAATGTTAACAACTTCAAGTTAGTTATTAGGGCTAGTTATCACCTAAAAGCTGATAATGGATCCCTTTAACTAAGCAACGTAAACGTGTCCCTAGGGTATATGTCTATTAAGTGTAGATCAATTCAAATAAGTGCAACTCACCCCGACATGTGCAAATTTTTTTCTTTACCTATGAGCACATGTTAAGGGGGAGCATTTGGAAAAATGATAAAACTCTCAAAGTGTTAACAAAATGCGTTTCTTAATCATAAACACTTTGAGAGAATTTTCAATGATTTGGTGATATGGCGATTGTGGAAAGATACCAAAAGACCGACCACTTTAATTTAATGCATGGAGTTATAAGGATGGTAAGGTTAGGTATATGTTCCCATGATCCACCAGAACCGGAGGGATCTTCCCAGGGACAATCCAATAGATAGATTAGAAGTCCTTAGGAATGATTGAAAAAAGGAGAAAAGTGAGAAAGGGAAGAGTGCCGACTGAGATTGAGCTAGGACTGGAACAAACCCAACAAGGTTCTAGTAATGAAGTCTCGGTAAGCACTGAAGGGGTTGAAGAATTAAAAAGAAATGAAATGAGAAAGGGTGAAAAGAAATAGCCCTCCAATTATTCAACCTTAGGGCAGAAACCGGGTTCAACTCATATGCTACTGATTGTTACTAAGGTAACATCAGTATCGAAGAAAAGACGTCATGGACCCAGTGACGCACTGCACTAAACCTTCCAGCCACTCAAGTTCTCTTAAAAGAGCTTGTTTCATTCTCACGGGGAACCAGTGTAAACTATCGACTAGTCTCTTAGAGATAGTTGATATTGTAACAGGAGACCCCTCCCTAGTCTCCGCATAGGATAACCAAATTGCACTTATCGAGTCTAGAGCCAAGAGATGCATCAAAAGATCTCATAGGAACATTGGATACTTATACATTGGTGGTTTAACATTAAGGACCCCAGATGTAATATTTTGAGTCCTACGCAGATCTTAGCAATCTGCAAAGAACACTTATGAGGGAATATACACATGTATTTCCCAATGATTGAGTGGAAACTCCTGCCAGGGTCAACATCAAACAGCCCTGACAGCTGGTCACTTCGATAATCTCTTATGGATTACGTTTAGTGTGTACGGTGGTGTTCCAAAAGGTCTACGGTCGTGGGGTGATCTCCAGCGACTCACCTAATCGTTGGTGTACTTCGGTATGTCAGTGAAATCCCTTTCGGGGGCATCGGATTAGGAACGGTCTTGGTAAGGATTAGAGAAAGTCTTCACACAATACTGTTGACGATCTCGAAGTCCGAACTTGTAAGTGCCGGTATGTTTATTACTAACCAAGTTTTATGCAGCTCAACATACCAAACTTACCATGTTCACCACCATCACTCTAGTTCCACATGCTCATACCAACATCTAGAAGGAGACGTCAGAACTATTCAATCGGGAAGATCTACTCAACAAAGATGTATGAGCATGTTGGAAAGGCGTAATCACTCCAAAGACAAAGAAGTTGACGATAGATGCCGATTGCTGAAAAGATGCATATTCATCATTTCATGCTAACACTTCACATCAAATCTAAAGATATCATGATCAAGGAACTTCAACTATGCTTCCACAACTCTGATGCAGAAGATCATGATCCAGAAAAGTGTAAGCATGATGACACAAAGGCAATCACAACATCACAAAGAGACACTTCGACTCAAAGACGACTTGAAGCTAAATATTGGAATGATGAGCAGAAGAGCAAAGTCAAAGATCATCCTATACATCAAAGAAGTCATCTTGAGCCGTTTATCAATGAAGAATCAACAACTACGAGCTACAAAAAAGTCTACAAAGATCTCAATGCAAGAATTCAAGATTTATTTTTAGGGGTGACTTCCCTTAGGGGGAGATTGTTAGGAATACGATTTTTGTATAAGAAAGATTCGGTCACCCCAGATATGATTAAGCATTGTTTAGCTCGTAGTAGTTACAATAGTTAGTAAAACGTAGAATAGAAGTAGTTAGTATTCGCGGAAGAAGGGCGGGTCTTTACCCACTGTATACTTGATCCGCAGCCCAAGTGGCAAAAACTCATGTACATATAAAAGCCCTCTCCATCCTTGGAGAGGGTAAGCCTTCTCAAAATCTATTTTTTTTTGTTTTCTCTCTAAGGCTTCATCTCTTTCTCTCTCTAACTTTCTCTCTCTACACTTTCTTTCTTTCTTTCTCAACAACGATCCATACCACGAGTTATTAACGTGTTTGTGTGCTTATCTAGTATCCTACACTTCCTCCTGTGCGTGGAAATCTCCGATGTATTGATAACCTAAGTATTGGTGATGGTTTCTTGAGATTTTGGCCTCCAAATGTTGGTCCTCTAAATGTTCCTGGTTCTTTCTACACGAATTTGCCTTCTTTGAGAGCTAGATGATGATAATAATTGAGAGTAGTAATGATAATAATTGGTTTCTTGAATTGTGGGTTGAATGGTGTACTCTAAGGGTCCTTTTAGGCTTGTCAAATACTCCTAGCAATCAATAGGGACATAAATGCTGGAACATGGACAACAAGACACTTAGAAGAGCCTAGAAATTTGGGACAAAAGGCCAAGATTCATGCACAAAAAGTTATTTCTCTCAGTAGAAACATCCATCCGATCGGTTGCGGGTTGCTACCGATCGGATCGTGATGGTAAATGTGGCTATCCGATCGGTTGAGCTACAACCGATCGGATGGTGAAGTCTGGATGGTTTTGGACTTTGACTTTTCTTGTATATTTCTTCATGCACTCTCCACACTTGATTAACTCTGAACTTGGAACTTTGAAATGACAAAACTTAGGTTCTCCTTATGAAATGCGTCACAGATTGGACTTTGAACTTGGGAATCTTCGTGTAATCGCATATACTTCATTTTTCTTCACTTTTTATTCGTTTTTCCTGCATTTGGCTACATATGCTACAAAAACATAGTTTGATACGATTTAGTGGCAAAAGCATATAAAAGTAACCAAATAACATGCATAAAAACACTAATAACGCCTCTAAAAACATGTTAACTTTGAGCGTTATCGAATCCCCCACACTTAAACTTTGCTTGTCCTCAAGTAAATCTAGAAGAAAACTAAATATCCACANATATGCTACAAAAACATAGTTTGATACGATTTAGTGGCAAAAGCATATAAAAGTAACCAAATAACATGCATAAAAACACTAATAACGCCTCTAAAAACATGTTAACTTTGAGCGTTATCGAATCCCCCACACTTAAACTTTGCTTGTCCTCAAGTAAATCTAGAAGAAAACTAAATATCCACATGGGAAACAAAAGTGATTTCTAAAAAAATGTGATGAGAATCTTCCTTATACAAGTACAAGTTAGATCATCCTTGTTAAGCTTTTATATATGAAATATTGAGACGTTTAACAATACCCAACGATTTTCTTGCTCGATTAACACTTCTAAAACACCTCACGAGGAAGAATAAGATATAATTCACTCATAACACTCATATGGGGTAGCGTATATGATAAATCACACTCATTGCTCATTCATGATCTAATGATTACCATAAGCTTGTACAAGAAACAAAACTACACAGCAATGGCGTAAGCACCAAGTCTACATATCAAAGAGGTCTTGTATTCGGGTTTAGGCTAAAAAGGGTTAATAAACTTAAATGTAAATACCTCGTGTCCAACACAGTAGACCGCTGCCGCAAATCTCTGATTTACTAAATAACGGATGTTCACTAAGGATGATCCTTAGATCGCTGGCACGTTATCTCATTCGTCAAAAACTCGGATGGTCACTACATGTCAACACACTTAATAATTACACTAAGTTAAAGGATAGGAATAAGACATGGGAATATTTGGGTAAGTGAAGATTAAGAATATTCAAACTAGTCCAAGTCTATAGATCAAATGTTATTAGCTTTTCTTCCTTGTATCATAACCTCATAGTCTTTGAGGACTTCATTCTTTCGCGATCAATGCTTTATTTTATAGCTTCATGTGCTATACATAACACTATATATATCAAACTTTTTGTTAAAACCATAAAAATACAAAAAGATTTTACACTTTTTAGCCTAGCCTTACCCCTTAGTCAAGTCTTGGTGAGTTGTTAGCTTTATGAAGAAGTATGTTATGAATCATGAAGAAAGAATGAAGAAGTATCTAGCGTTAAAAATGAATGCTAACAAAATTGTTTAAAATTGGAGTTTAACTAATTAATGTGACTAGCTAAAAATCAATAAGGAAGGCTATTTGGTTTAAATCCTAAGGTTGCCTCTTATCATGTATGTATCCTTATATTACAAAAGTGTAATCTCACAACGGTCTCGTAATGATTTACAAGTACAAGTTCTAGAATAAATAAAATCACCAGCACACTCATAACAAAAGATTCGAGCATATAAGATGTAAGCTCATTATGAACAGGCTCAGATCCTCACAATTTGGTGGAAAGGGTTATAATGTGTGCTAGCAAATGTTATCGATCCAAAAGTGGACTGCAATATTAATCGGGACACATCTCAATTCTTTTAAAATTACTGATTTTTCCAGTGGATAGATCCAGTTATTCTAATAAATTATTCCTAAAAGCATGAAAACAACTAGATTATAAGGACAAACAAAATTTAAAAATTAACTCGATATAACAATTAATTTCTTATTTACCTACTCACCCCCCCCCCCCACACTTAAGTTAAGCATTGTCCTCAATGTGATAAATGAACTTAAAAGTATGAAAGTAGGGAAATGAGAAAATAAACCATGATATCAGCTTTTATTCTTCTATCCAATCGTCTTTTTCTTGCAATCAATACCTGCATTATTGGAAAACAAAAACAAACAAACAAAAAGCATTTCATTTTTATTAAAGGTAGTGGCACACCCCCACACTTAAGTTTGACCAAGTGGTGAAACTTTGGGGTGTAAACACTGAAAATTAAAACATTAAAAATAAAGACACGGGTTGCCTCTCGAGAAGCGCTTGTTTTATTAACGAGTCCTCAGCCGGACTCAAACTTCGAATAGATTATGTAGGTGTAGTGTTATGCTTCCTTTTAGGAATGTACACCACATTTCCAATCACAATTCCCTCCCCCGTTTCATCTATGTTTTCCAATGTAACTTTTTCCCATGATCTAGGAAGAGCATCATAGATAAAACCAGTATTGTGTGCCNCATTGTCCTCAATGTGATAAATGAACTTAAAAGTATGAAAGTAGGGAAATGAGAAAATAAACCATGATATCAGCTTTTATTCTTCTATCCAATCGTCTTTTTCTTGCAATCAATACCTGCATTATTGGAAAACAAAAACAAACAAACAAAAAGCATTTCATTTTTATTAAAGGTAGTGGCACACCCCCACACTTAAGTTTGACCAAGTGGTGAAACTTTGGGGTGTAAACACTGAAAATTAAAACATTAAAAATAAAGACACGGGTTGCCTCTCGAGAAGCGCTTGTTTTATTAACGAGTCCTCAGCCGGACTCAAACTTCGAATAGATTATGTAGGTGTAGTGTTATGCTTCCTTTTAGGAATGTACACCACATTTCCAATCACAATTCCCTCCCCCGTTTCATCTATGTTTTCCAATGTAACTTTTTCCCATGATCTAGGAAGAGCATCATAGATAAAACCAGTATTGTGTGCCCAAGGGACCATTCCCTTGTGTGGAGCCATGAATGTGATAGCTTCATATTCAGATTCGGATGGAATTTCTTCATTAAAAATCAAGTTTAATTGCTCTTTGTCATAATAGAGTTTAATTCGGTGCCCATTTACAATGAAACTTCTATCACAACCCGTAATTTCAGGTCATTTCCCAAACCTCGACATTTCACTATTCACCCGTTACTATTCATCATTTACTATTCATCGTTTTTGGAGTCAATTTGAGATTCCGAGAAGCGTTCAGAAAATTTACTATTCACATGACACTATTCATTCCCGGAGGGAAAGTACTATTCATGCATATCATTCAATTCATCGTAAACGGGGTTTACGGGTATTCATATTCGCGTAACCGGTTTGGTTTAGCTGCGAATCCATGCATTATTAGCAGGAACACTTCATACGGACTAGAAATAGTCTACATATCATCACAATAACATTTGCATACTATTCCACTCGTAGGATTTTTAAATTAACATTTTTAGTACGTTCAACGATTTACGTAAGTTTACTTTAACTAAACGTTAACACGCGATCACTAAATGTGACTAACACGTCTTACAATCCCCACAATGGTTCTGACATATTTTTATTCTCATTTTAACGTCACGGGGAGTATAACAATTCATTTACCCGGTATTTTAGAAATTTATTTAATTCACATCGTAAATCCTATTTAATTACGTCGGTTTTTATAAAAACTAAACATTAATCACCCGAACACCCAATACTTGCACCCAACATATATTTATCATTTTTACAACCTCATTATGTCCCGACTTACTTCGTTAAAATTTATTTCTAGTTAACCCGGTACCCGGTATCCCCTAAAACTAACTAATACATACATATACTTACACTTGGGAGACACCTTCATTTATTAGCCCCAACCCCTCCCCACCTTTCCCCTATTTCATGTCCATTGCCCCCCCCTAGTACAAGATTTGTTGAATTTTTACTTGACCAAAATCCTTACATATCTAGACTTTTGAAATATCTCTTTCATTTGTACAAGTAATTCTACAAATAAACTAGCAACTCTCATATCTCTTTCTCTCCTCTCTACAACCGGCCACAACAAAGACCAAGCAAGACTCCATTGATTTCTCAAGTTCAAGTAATTTTCAAGCTTCATTAGTACTCCTTTTTAGGGTTTTGAAATAAAAACCCAAGGTTTTATAGGTTTTCTTCTATATAAAGCTCACTAATCTTTCAAGTAAGTTGTCAAGACTCTTTTTCATAATTTCACCAAGTTCTTACAATGTCCATATGATTTTTATACAAGGTTTACATGCATGTGCTAGTTATACCACTCTTTTTATACTTATATAACTTTTGAGCCCTAGAAATGGATGATGAGTAGATCCTTAGTAGATTATCATGGTGGATGATGTTTAGGAACCCATGACACCCTAAGAAGGTGTATGGTAGGTTATGGGATGATTGGTTGTTGTTTGAAGTGGTTTTGGACAAGTTAGTAGCTAGGAAAACCTAATTTGACACTACATAATAACCAACTGTCCTAAAAATGAAAACGTGGTAAACTCAGTAAGTGTTGAGTAATTTTTGGCCAAATATTTAGAAAATACATTCAAAAACGAAACTATGGCCGAAAACGGGGATAAAAACGGATTTATAACGAAGGAGATATGATTTTCCGAAGTTTAACTACGTAAAATACTTTTCCGGAAAAATTGTTGCTGAATGGAGTCTTTCGACGGACAAAACGAGATGTTTAGCGTTACCTAGATGACCCGAGCTACTGAAAATATAATAGTACATGTTTTTATGAAACCGTGGATATAAATAACGAAGAAAATGAGCTAATAACGACTAAGATACTCACGTTTTTAACTAGATATACCTTCTAAATTTTGGACAGCTTTTAACAAGTAAAATATATTACGTACTAAATGTATAGTTTCAAGTAACAAGGATAGAAGAGCCGTTTTCCTTAACCGTTGAGACCCATATTGACAAGAGTTAACTAATACGTGAATGGAATGACTTCCAAGGTTTTCAAACATCAAGACCAAGCACTAACACTTTATATATATATATTTACACAACTAGTTCTTACGTACTAATTTGGGCTTATATTTTTACCAAGTATTGAAAAACATTGAATTGCAACGATAACATATATTTTCAAAATACGAGTGGTATAGATAACATGTGCATGTTCCATTATTGTTTCACTTCATGATCTCAAGTAGTATACATGCATTCATTATAGGTAGCGTCTAGTGTTCGCGCCTAGTATTTCCAAGTGTTTCAAGTGTTCCCTAGTATTTCAAGTACTCCGAGTTCATAACATCATCACTTGAGGTGAGTTTTCATAGCCCCGTATATCTTTTCATTTGTTTTCAAATCCCACGGGGGAGAATACATTGCACCATTTTCGTACGAGCCTAAGTATCAAATTAAGGTCCAAACATAAAGTTGGTGAGAAATCATAGGTTTATAAATGAATGTTGTACGATAACCAAAAGTATAATATGCATGACCAAGTCACGTGAAAAATAGTACAATAGCCTTAAGCTCATGACCCGAAGCTGACTGCATGAAATATTGTGCCCCTCCAGAGTGTTTTGCCAGGCACTCTATGTATATGTAAAATGAATATGCATCCGCTTGACTGTTGGCTAAACAACACGGAATGGAGGCGTCACCCTCAATAGATCTATCCACTCACTTCGCTTAAGCATAATTAACGGTCCATGATTGTATGGGGACTTAAATAAGGCATGCGGTAACTTAAGCTTATACACAAGGAATTATGAACTTAGGCTCGNAGGTGAAGTTGGTCACACCCTGATTACCTGATCGCAGCGAATTGAAATACCCGGGTGTAACGTTCATGGCATTCATACAGGCTATATGAAAACTAAAGTGTGTTGTTAAAAAACGGTCTGATCAATTAATAATAATTCAGATGTTTACAAAGCATTAGGTACCCAAAGGTTTGTTTCGAGTTTTTTAAAACAAAACCATATAAGATCATAACGGTTACCATAAGGTTGCATAAAAGGTAAATTGGATGCAAGGGTCGGACCCGCGACCCAAAATTGCCATGGTCATGGGCCCACACAGGCTAGCTTTTATTTTACCTGGAAAAAACAATGTTGCTATATACCATGAAGCTGGGTGTTACAATATAGAGAAAAGGATGACTGTGTAGGATATAGGGAATATGGTATATTAATCAAGAGATTGGTGAACTGATAATCCACAAGGTTTGAGCCTTCAATAGCTATATGGACCAGATCACGTGAATATTGAAATGAGTTAATGCCTTGTTTAAACAGGAAAATTGCCTGAAAGCTCGATATACGACCTCGCCGGTAACTATTGTTCTACGTCACTGAAGGAACAGGTAAAGTTTTTTGACCCTCCCACTCTATGGATGGGTGTGATTAGCCGGGCACCTGTTTGTCATAAAGTTCAACATAACCTGATGGAAATCCATGTTTCACTACATATGGTCCGAACCATTTTGGCTTGAGTTTCGGACCTTTAAACTTATATTTCATATTGAAGAGCAGAACTTTATCTCCAGCTTTGAATTGTTTTTGAATTCTCAGCTATCTATCGTGGTAAGCTTTGGTTCTTGCTTTGTATAGCTTGGCGTTCTCATAAGCTTGAAGTCTTAACTCATCGAGTTCATGCAATTGCAAAAATCTCTTTTCTCCAGCTATTTTTAGATCAGGATTACAGCTTCTCAGTGCCCAGTAAGCACGGTGTTCGAGTTCGAACGGCAAATGACATGTTTTCCCATACAAGGGTCTGTACGGTGTTGTACAAATTGGTGTCTTATAAGCCGTACGAAATGCCCATAGAGCGTCGTCTAATTTCCTTGACCAAATGGCAGGATTGTCCTTAACCGTTTTTTCAAGTATTCTTTTTATAGCTCTATTGGTATTTTCGACTTATCCACTAGTTTGTGGATGATAAGCTGTAGCAAAACGATGATGAACTCCATATCATTTCATTACTTTCTCCATTTCTTTATTACAGAAATGGGATCCTCTATCACTTATTAAAGCTTTAGGAATTCCATACCGAGCGAAAAGCTTTTTGAGAAAGTTGACAACAACTCGTACATCGTTAGTAGGAAGAGCTTCAGCTTCTACCCATTTGGAAACATAATCGATTGCAACGAGGATATATTCGTATTTGTGTGATTTAGGGAAGGGTCCCATAAAATCAATTCCCCAAACGTCGAATATTTCGTAGACTTGAATACTCTTTTGAGGCATTTCATCTCTTCGAGAAAGGTTACCGGATTTTTGGCACGCATCGCAGTTTTGAACGAGAGTATATGCTTCTTTTAAAATTTTAGGCCAATAGAATCCAGCATCAAAAACTTTTTTAGCTGTGGTTGAAGGTCCATAATGTCCCCTAGTTGGGCCATGATGACATTCATCAAGAAATTTTCTTGTTTCGGCACCCGAAACACATCTTCGGATCATTCCATCCTTGCACATTTTAAAAAGGTAAGGTTTCTCCCAATATTAGTGTTTTAGTTTCGAAAAGAACTTACTACGTTGGTAGTGACTCATCCCTTTTTTAAGGATATATCCTGCGAGATAATTTGCGTAATCTGCAAACCATGGGACTTCTTCATCATCATCATCTTTATCTATCGTCATGAGAGTTTCATCTGGAAAATAATCGTTAATTTCATTTTCTTTTAATTCTTCCAAATTCGGATTCTCTAGACGTGATAAATGATCGGCTGCAAGATTTTCTGCTCCTTTCTTATCTTTTATTTCGATATCAAACTCTTGGAGTAGTAAAATCCATCTGATAAGACGCGGTTTTGCATCTTGTTTGGTAAACAGATATTTGAGTGCGAAATGATCTGTAAAAACTATCGTTTTTGAAAGCACGAGATAAGATCTGAATTTGTCGAATGCAAAAACTACGGCTAATAATTCCTTTTCCGTAACCGTGTAGTTTTGTTGAGCATTGTTGAGTGTTTTACTAGCAAAGTATATAGGATGAAAATGTTTTCCTTCACGTTGACCTAAAACAGCTCCAACAGCGAAATCGCTTGCATCACACATAAGTTCAAATGGTAGTGACCAATTAGGTGCAACCCTAATTGGAGCACTAGTCAATTGACTTTTCAATCTTTCGAAAGCTTTAATGCAGTCAGCATTGAAATAAAATACNCACGTTGACCTAAAACAGCTCCAACAGCGAAATCGCTTGCATCACACATAAGTTCAAATGGTAGTGACCAATTAGGTGCAACCCTAATTGGAGCACTAGTCAATTGACTTTTCAATCTTTCGAAAGCTTTAATGCAGTCAGCATTGAAATAAAATACAGAATCTTTTTCTAAAAGTCTAGTCATAGGACGCGATATTTTCGAAAAATCTTTGATAAAACGGTGGTAAAAACCGGCATGTCCTAGAAAACTTCTAACGGCTTTAACGTTAGTTGGTGGTGGTAATTTGGTAATAACATCAATTTTTGGTTTGTCTACTTCCATTCCTGAACTTGATATTTTGTGTCCTAACACAATTCCTTCAGTCACCATAAAATGGCATTTTTCCCAATTAAGAACTAGATGTGCAGCTTCACATCTCTCAAGCATTTTATCGAGATTGGAAAGACAAGTTTCAAAAGAATCACCAAAAACAGAGAAGTCATCCATGAAAACTTCAATAGATGTCTTAAGCATGTCTTGGAATATTGCGATCATACACCTTTGAAAGGTTGCAGGTGCATTACATAGACCAAAGGGCATACGCCGATAAGCGTAAGTTTCAAAAGGACATGTAAATGTGGTTTTCTCTTGATCAGCTGGATCGATAGGAATTTGGAAATATCTCGAAAAACCATCAAGGAAGCAAAAGTATTTGTTCCCTGCTAATCTTTCGAGCATCTGATCCATGAATGGTAGAGGAAAATGATCTTTCCTGGTGGCTTTGTTCAATTTTCTGTAATCAATACATACTCGCCATCCAGTAACAGTTCTAGTAGGAACTAATTCATTCCTTTGGTTGGTCACTACGGTCATTCCTCCTTTCTTCGGAACACAATGAACTGCACTCACCCATGGACTATCCTCAATAGGATAAATAATTCTTGCGTCAAGAAGTTTGATGATTTCCTTCTTAACAACTTCTTTCATATTTGGGTTGAGTCGACGTTATCTTTCTACAACGGGTTTAGTACCTTCTTCATAATTGATTTTGTGTTTACAAAAATCTGGGCTAATTCCTGGAATATCAGAAGTTTTCCACGCAAAAGCGCGTTTATGCTTCTTAAGAACATAAACGAGGCATTTTTTTTTATTTGTTTCGAGTAACGACGATATGACTACTGGAAGAAGTGAATTTCCTTCTAAGTAGGCGTATTCGAGGTTATTGGGAAGAGGTTTGAGTTCCAAATCAGTGGGTGGTTCTTCTAGATAAGATTTGATTTTCATTTGATCTTTTTCAGTGATATCCTCAAATTTCTCTTCTTTCTCTTCTTCAAATTCTTCAAATTTTACTTCCATGAATTCCTCAAATTCTTTATCAGAATCTGTTTCACTGATCTTTTCAGAAGTAGTCATGAATGGTTTCGAATCGTCAAGTAATGCATCCAATTCTTCTTCAGTGACTTAATCAATTACATCGATGTTATAGCATGTGTCATCACTGGAATTTGGATATTTCATTGCTTTGTTGATTAAGAAAGTGATTCTATCTTCTCCTACTCCAAGATTGAGTTCTCTGCCTTTGACTTTGATCATGGCATCAGCGGTGTTTATGAAAGGTCTTCCTAAGATTAATGGTACTCGACTATCTTCCTCCATTTCTAAAATAACAAAATCCACAGGAAAAACAAATTTACCAACTTGAACAAGCATATTTTCGGCAACCCCAACAGGATATTGGTATGTATGGTTGGCTAATCATATACTCATCTTAGTAGGTTTCAATGTATTGATGGAAAGTTTAGAATACAACGAATAGGGCATCAAATTGATACTTGCACCTAGATCGGCTAAAGCATCACATGTGATGTTGTTTCCTAAAGTGCATGGTATGAGAAAACTTCCGGGATCTCTGAGTTTTGGTGGAATTTTGTTTTGAATGATAGCAGAGCATTCTTCATTGAGAACGGTAGCGGAAATTTGTTCCAACTTGTTTCGATTATTAAGAAGTTCTTTCAAAAATTTCCCATAATTGGGCATTCCAGCTAGAACATCAACGAGGGGTACGTTAATTCTAACTTCTTTGATCATCTCTATAAACTTCTTATTTCGCTCCTCTCTTTTCTCTTTTCTTAGGGCTTGTGGATATGGTATTTTTGGTGTGTAAGGTTTAATTGGTGGAACGGTATTTTCTTTGGTTGGTGTTTGGGTTGGTTTTTCTTTAGCTGCTTCTTCTTCAGCTTCTTCCTCTTCCTCATCTTGAATGATAGGATTTTCGGTAAGAACAGGTGGTGGATCATATGAGAGACCACTTCGAGTGAATACAGCATTGATATGCTCATTTCTGGTTTGTGGTGGATGATAACTCTTATCGTTTGATCCAGATGGTTTAGGATTGGATTGGGTGTTACTTGGTAAAGTACCAGGAATTCGAGAAGAAAATTGATCAGAAAGTCTTCCAAATTTTTGTTCAAGATCCTGGATAGAAGCTTGATGATTTTTCTAACCTTGCTCAACTTTGGTTTTGAAATTGAAAAATTGAGTTTTCACAAACTCGTTTGTGGCTCTTTGAGTAGTTACGAAATCTCGCATCATTTTTTCGAATTCAGATTCTTCCTTTTTATCGGAATTTGATTGGTTCGGGTTGTCTGTTCGAGGTTGAGAATCACGGTTGTTATCCCTTTGTTGGCGGTCTTGCCAATTTCCAGAATTTCTTCCGTAATAATTACCACGAAAACCTCCTCCACGATATCCTCCTNTTACGAAATCTCGCATCATTTTTTCGAATTCAGATTCTTCCTTTTTATCGGAATTTGATTGGTTCGGGTTGTCTGTTCGAGGTTGAGAATCACGGTTGTTATCCCTTTGTTGGCGGTCTTGCCAATTTCCAGAATTTCTTCCGTAATAATTACCACGAAAACCTCCTCCACGATATCCTCCTTGGATATAATTGGCTTCCCCTTCAATGGGTCTATTCATAAGTTGGTCATCACACTCGGATGATGTGTGATTTCCTCCACAATTATTACAGCCATCTCGCATTTCTTTCATTTCTCCTTTAATATCTTTGTATTGCGAGTCGATTTTAGAAGTCAAGGCTTCTAGTTTCTCGATGAGTTTCGAATTATCTGAACTTTCGGCAAAAGCAACGGTTTTTCGCAAGGGTTTGGTTTTGGAATCTTTTGACCAATCGAGTTTAAGGAGTACTCGATCTTTGAGAAGTTGATATGCCTCGTTAGGAGTTTTGTAAAGAAAAATTCCTCCGACATCAAGGATTGCTTGGGATGCTTCATCAAGACCATGATAAAAGATTTGGATTATGGTTCCTTTTCCTAAATTATGACCATGACAACTTCGAAGCAAATCTTTCATGCGAAGCCAAGCTTCAACAAGAGATTCATTAGGATTTTGTGTGAAAGCACAGATTTCTCCCATTAATCTATCATACATGGCAGGTGGAAAGAATCGGCTTACAAAAGCTTGCCTCATCGACTCCCAATTTTTGATAGTTCCTTGGGTTAATTCATTATACCATATTTTGGCATCTCCGGCGAGTGATGATGGAAAAAGTTTGAGCTTAATAGCATCGACATTGGTATCTCCATAACGAAACATGCCACAAATTTCAATGAATTCGGCAATGTGTTTATGCGGATCGGCCCGCGAACAACCATCAAATTGACGGTCTTTGATCATAGAAAGATGGTGACCTTTAATGGTAAAGTTTTCACCAAGGTCGGCGACAACAATAGCAGCTCCAGGAGTGGGTGCTACGGTTCGATTGGCGGCCCACATGGGTTGATCGTTAGCCATGGGTATTGGTATTGGTTTATAAAGATCGGAAATCGGATGTTCATCAGAAAGATTATCAAACCAATTAAGAATAGATGAAGATCTCTTATTACGAAACAAACTTTCGGGATTGGAATAAGGTGTACTAAGATTTTTAGTAGTAGAACGAGTGTTCATACAACTACCAAAAGAATCGAGGGAACTACCTACACAAAAGAACTAAGAAAAATAAAAATTTAGAAACAGAAAGTGTAACCGAATCGGCTGGAAGCCAAACCGATCGGCTAGATGCTACGGTAAATAAAAAAATGTCAATCCGATCGGTTGGAAGATTCTGTAAAGATTTTTTTTTTTTAGAAAACGAACACGAAAAGAAACGGACTTTTAAAACTAAAAAGAAACACAATCAAAATCCCCGGCAGCGGCGCCAAAAACTTGATGTGTGTTTTGTTAGTGCAAGTTTTTAATTTATAAAGGTGAATTGCCAAATCTAGAAGCAACACATACGAGCAAGTGTACTCGTCCGTTATAGCAAGATATGATGGTAAGTCGGGATCGTTCGCAGGGATTTGTGAGTGAATCAAAATAAAATTCTAAAAGTAAATCTCTAAACGTAAGCAAATAAGATAATAAGCAAATTCAATAATTTAAAAACTACACTTGTTTAGACTAGTTTTCTACTTAATGACATGTTAGGTCACCATATTAGTAAACACAAGTATTCAAATGAAAGAAATGAGATGAGAATTAGACTTGGTTAATTAAGATCAATATGAAAGATGAAAGAACAAGAGTTTCCTTAAGATATGAAAATAACCAACATTTGATACAAGAGATATGATGTCCTATATATAGGTGAAAGNAAGTAAATCTCTAAACGTAAGCAAATAAGATAATAAGCAAATTCAATAATTTAAAAACTACACTTGTTTAGACTAGTTTTCTACTTAATGACATGTTAGGTCACCATATTAGTAAACACAAGTATTCAAATGAAAGAAATGAGATGAGAATTAGACTTGGTTAATTAAGATCAATATGAAAGATGAAAGAACAAGAGTTTCCTTAAGATATGAAAATAACCAACATTTGATACAAGAGATATGATGTCCTATATATAGGTGAAAGGTAGGGCGACATCCCTTCCTTCCCTATCTTCTAAACGTGTGGGCTTTTAGGCCCATCGGACATCTTATTGGACTTAACTTATAAACATACGATTAACAAAATAACGTAGCTAAATAAGATAATACTAGCAACCTATTACATTGACTGAAATGACCGAGACTTGACTGAATAGTTGAAAACTATGATCCTAACAATCTCCCCCTAAGGATCGGTCATGAAGGATTGCTGAAGGATAGAAGTTCGTCACGGTCATCGAGTTTGCTTGACGTCTTTGTCTTTGGACTTTAACTGTTGACATTTGTAGCTTTAGACGTCTTCAAAATGATTGTAGTAGAAGTGATTCATCGTTCTTTGTTCTTTGACTTTGTTGATGTGAAAATGATAGATGATGTTGTAATCCGCCACGCGTCACTTTCGGTATCTCCAATGGGTTTGCTCCGTTCCAACATGCTTATACATCTTTGACGGTGTTGTTGTCATGCATTCGTAGCTCTTTTGTCATTGAAGTTGAAGATTCATGATTGTTGATGTAGAATCTTTCCTATGGACTGTGATAATGCTTTGAGCTTTCAACGGCATTGTGATGTATGTATGAACACGTCGAAGTTGGTGTTCTAGATGGCATTTTTACCTGAAATAAGACAGTTAGCAATAATACAACCGATACTTACAGGTTTGAACTAGAATTCGTCAACAGCATAGTGTGAAGACTCCTTTTAATTCGCGCCAAGGCCGTTCCTAATCGGATACCCCCTAAGGAGCTTACACGGGCACAACTAAGTACACCCACGATTAGGTGAGTCGCTGGAGATCACCCCACGACTGTAGACCGTTTGAAGCCATCGTAAACACTAAGCGTAACCCACGAGGAATTACCTAAGTGACCTGCTGTCAGGGCTGTTTGATGTTGACCCTGGCAGGATTTCCGTTCAATCATTCGAGAAATACCTAAGTAAATCCCTCATGAATGTTCTAGGCAGATTGCTAAGATCTGCGAAGGACTCGATAATTTACAATTGGTGTCCATTGATGTGGAACAACCAATGTAAGATTACTAAGTGTACCTAAGAGATCTTTGATGTATCTCGTGGCTCTAGACTCAATTAGTGCAACTTATGGTTTCCTATGCGGAGATTGGGGCAGGGTCTCCTGTTTCAATATAAACCAACTCTAAATAGAAGGTCGATAGATTACAATGGTTCCTCGTGAGAATGAAACAAGTATCTTTTGAGAGATACCCGAGTGGCTAGAAGGTTAAGGTGCATGCGTCACTGGGTCCAGGACGTCTTTTATCTTCAATACCGGTGTCGCCTTAGCAACAACCAGTAGCATATGAATTGAACCCGGTGTCTGCCCTAAGGTTGAATAATTTGGAGGGCTCATTTCTTTTCACCCTTTTCATAACATTTCTTTTTAATTCTTCAACCTCTTCTTTCTCCGTTTCATTCATTACTCTTTTTTCGAATTAGACCCGTCAAAGTAACGTCTAGAAAGAGTTTCTCGAAACGGTACAATCTACTCGGATAAATCCTTTCGAATACTAACGGTTTTTGTTTCGTCAATTCTTGGGTCAATTCTGAGTTGAGCTCGAGTGAGATACAATTTTGCCACATCATATTTTAATCATTTTCTTCTTCTCCCCCTCAAAAATAGCATATTAAATGTTGTTTTTGTAAACGATTTTGATTAAAATATGCTTTTTGAGTCTTATGGGGAGTTATCATCAAAGATTTGAGATTTTAAGAACGATGTTTTGGTACAAGTACTCCCCCTCAACTTGTGGATACTTATTGAGGTGAAATACTTGTCTTTTGAGCAGAATTGTGAAAATCTGAAAAGTTTAATAAATTCTACTCAAAAGTAAGAAGCCTTCGCTCCTTATCTTAGGATTGTAGCACTGAAGCGTAAAACGGGGTTGCGTAAGTAAACGGCAATGGTGAAAGTGCTAGGTCAAATCGAAGATTCACCCCCCCAGACTAAAGATAAACATTGTCCTCAATGTTTAAAAAGGTAAGGGTAATCCTAACAATAAATCTAAGGCCGTTTATTAAGTATGCCAAAGATACCATTAGTCGATAAGATTTGGATATAGGATTTCCAAGCAGCATCAATACATGGGACTCGAGTGGAGATGAGACGAACCACGAGCACGAGAGTCATCATGAATTGGGGAAATCCTGCACAAACACAAACAACCAAGCAAACACAAGATTGGAAAAGGTCGCCCTCCTCGCGTTACTTATTAGAAAATAAAGATGAAATAAAAGGATAAGCATGGGGTGCCTCCCACGAAGCGCTTGTTTAGTAACGAGTCGTGTAGCTTAGACTCGCCCCGAATTTACTTGTCCTTGGGGCAGCAAATGAAACACACGGCTTGAAAAGTGATGACGCCGGGGTCAAAAACAACATCCTCACTCCCGAGGGAATGACAGATGGGAGAAACAGCAGCATAGGTAAGATAAGGAAGAAAGATCATAATAACGATTTCGAGGTCAAATTCAAAGAGATCCTACGGGTTAAGCACAACTTTCTCCTTGGTCTTATAATCATCCTTCTTCAGATTTTCATCAACAAATTCTTCAATAGAAACGTAAGAAGCAAGGATGTCGGGCTGGAGCCCATAAGAGTCCTTTAAAGGTAATATACCGGGTTTAAAAATTTTATCTTCTGAAAGGAACGATAATGGAGTATCAACCACGGTAAAAGATGATGAATCCTTAGTCGATGACTACTTAGTAGGCTCAGAAACTTCTTCAATTCTTGATGGAGTCGGATCGACTGGAGTTAAAAACTCATCGTGAAGAGAATCAACCATATGATGAACATTTGTAACCTCGAGTTCCGTAACAGACTCGTCACTATCCTTAATCTGAATATCAAAGAGCGGATTATCTGAAATCATAGTAAAATCTGGTTTGAAATCAAATAGAGGATTGGTGAAAGTTGTTTTGAAAGTTTCAAGAACTGGGTCATCTGATTCATTTGAAGTTTCATCAATTTCTGAAAGAACATCGATTTCTTCTCTATCATCCGGTGTGAAAGAGAGATTAGAAGAGTCGGGAATATTTTGTTCAGAAAATGAGGTGGGATTGCCACACGGGGAAATTTCTCCTTCAATGTACTCGATTTCTCCACAAGACAAGGAAGTGTAACCTTCGTCAGACTCGGAACATATCTCATCAT
>LBNU01017519.1:12216-55945 GCA_014162995.1 Artemisia annua
TTGGCCTAAACGAGCTAGGCTCGTTTATTAACTGCTCGGCTCGAGCTCGAATAAACTTTTATAAATTGGCTCGAGCTCGAGCTCGAATATTTTGTTGTTGTTCGAGCTCGAACTCGAAGCTCGTTTAAAATTTTTAACTTTTTTTTGTAATCCTCTAATAAAATAATTTTCAAGCTTAATATGCTCGTATAGAAGATCGAACTTGAAAGGCTCGTTTATTAACTCAACCTCGAGCTCAAAAGCTCGTTTACGATTATAAAAATTGTTCAAATGTTAAACTAAAGTTTATGTAATTTATAATAAACACTAGTTTGCATTTGAAGCAAAAGAGTGTATAACAATCATACTTATATTTTTTATAATTTCAAGTAGATGTAGTTGTTTATGAAAAATGAAATGGGTGTTTGTTTTATAGTATCCATCTCTCTTCACTTTTCTTATTATTTTCAATGTGGGATACTTTTCATCTTATTTCTTTGATTAGGCAATACACAACTACTTTACATAATTTTCAAAACATAAAATTTAGTTACAATTTCTATTATAATTATAATTCTTAATTAAAAATATGATTTTTTTTCATTAATTTATGCTAACAAATCTACTAATAAAACTAAATAACAAAGTTAATATGCTTAATCTAATAATAAAAAAAAACAAAAAATTGATGCTAAAAGAATAAAATAAATGATTAATTAAGGTTCATAAAGAACATATAATTGATATACTTGTATTATATATGATTTCCTAGTATATGTTTTACCTTTTTTTATATACATGATTTTCGAGTGAGTATAGCCAAGTATATAATTTTATAAGCTCGATTCATGAAATTGGTCGAGGAACTTTTGTTATTCGAGCTAGAGTCAAGATCATAAATTATTTAATGAGCTCAAGTAAATTACGAATTGTTTGAGTCGTGAACCAAGTCAATTATGTGTATGTGTATGTGTATTGTGTATTTGTGTATCTTAATGGGGGATTGATTCGCACACCATTTTATTTGATTAAAATACCACTTTGTACAAGCCGTATAGCACATTGTACAATACTGTAATGCACAGTTGTAGTGAAAGTATAAAAGAATGGTGTGCAAATCACCTCCCATCTTCATGTGTCTCTTGTAAATGTATGTGTGTATCATATGTAAGAATGTATGTGCGGGTTTGTATGTATAAATGCTCATATGAGAGACATTATATGTGTATACATAAATATGTTTGTATTCACATGTAATAGCTTATAATCAATAAACCATTGTCATAAATATCTCAACTAGTTAACATGAATTTACGAGTGTAAGAGTTAGTCAGTTCATAACTAAAATCAGAATAAGAGTTTCTACAAGAATATTACCAACAACAATCCCCGTGTTTCATCATCAGATTGATCGAAGATGATAACGTTGTTTATGTTCTATTGTCTAAGAACCATGGATAACGTTGTTTATGTCATATCGTTTAAGAACCATGAACCAACTGCTTTTAGCAACCTCACAATGAGTTTATGCATATGTATATATATCAATATGTGTCTTTATATGTAAATATTGGTCGGACTTATGTATTTTATATGTATGTGTCCATACATATTTGGCTTTCATACGTACGTGTCTATGTGTCTATACATATTTTAGTATCATATATATTTGTCACATGTGATAACGCATATCTGAATTTCATCATATGTGTCTTTTATGTGCGTAAGCGTGAAAATCGTAGAAAGGGATCATTTATATACAATATACATACATATGTTGTATTTATAATCACAAAACCTCAGTATAACTCTCAACATCACGTGAGCTATAGGAGCGAGATTCGTTGAAATCATCTAATGATTCATAATTCTTATTTAGTGGTATTTATGATTGGATTTATTTCATTTATATATTTGATAAAGAGTTTATTAAACATATTAGTTACTTCTTTATAAAACTCTTAACTAGCATAAAACTAATATTAACCATTATATGATCAATGAATATATATGAGTAACAATTTATTTATCACATTTAACTTATTCATACATATTAAGAATCCAAGTAATACTTGTAAGTTTGAATGAAAGAAGAAAAGAAAAAGGATTTCATTTCACATCCCACATTGGATGAGTGAAACAAAAGGAAGGCAATGAGGGGTCTATAAAAATAAAAGCCCAAGCTTACTAGTTTGTATGTATATTTTACATATAAACTAAAGTGTAGATCTTTTATGTGATTGAAGATTAACATCTTGCTAGTTTTGGTTTTACGTTTAACCTAAGACTTATAGTAATTAAAAATTTAAAATTAAAATATTTTGAAACTACATATTTAGCTCGATTAGCTCGTTCGGCTCGTTTAGCTCGAGTAACTCGTTTGGCTCGAATAACTAAACGAGCTTTCGAACGAGCCGAGCTAAATATAAGTTTTAAAAGTTTGGCTCGTGAAATTATTCGAGCTCTAAATTTTGTTTGAGCTCGACTCGAGCTCGAAAATTATCAAGCTCGACTCGAGTTAAACGAGCTCGAGCTCGAGTAGCTCGTTAAAAGCTCGACTCGTTTACACCCCTAGGAACACCGTTGATTTAGTTTGTATACCTAAAAAACTGTGAATTAGAAACACGAATAATTGGAGGGAAACTGGAAAAGGAGGGAAATTTTGAAAAATAAATGAATCTAACTATCTTATAATGCACAAAGGCCTACTATTATTAGAATACTTAAAATTAAGCCTTACACATTTCAATGCTAAAAGTACAGGTGATTCAACACAATTAGACATTTAATATCATACTACTTATAAAAATTCCCCTCATATTTAACTCTAACATACAATTAATACCAACATTAAATACAATAAATAAAACATTATATACATTAAATATAATTAATTAACTGGTCAATAAATACAATTAATGCACTTATTAAAACACCCCTACATAAGAAATACAAATTATCAAGCATATTGTACAACCAACTTAAACACAATTCCCGCATTAAAAATGTCACTAATACAAATAATAAAGCACATTATACAAATATTCAAGCCTGAACGAGTAACGGGCCAAATGGGCTCCAGCCCGAACGGGCACGGGCCAAACGGGCTCGAGCCCGAACGAACACGAACTAAACGAAAATTTTGATATCCATAAATTTATTGTCAAAAAGAACATAATAAACTAAAATACATGATTCACCGGAAATTTAATTTCATGGTAGCCGCAGCTGCAACGCGCGGGGACCCTGCTAGTGTTTACTTAATTAAAGGGTGTAAAACGGTAAAAGAGTTAATCAAATAAACGTCGGTGACTTTGTTGTAACCCTAAACGATTAACGGCAAAATCTCCTATTTAATCTCTAGTCTGGCCGCTTCGATTCATTCATTCACTTTTTCTACACACATTCTCTTACGCATCAGAATCACTTTTGTTGATGCATAATCTGGCGCGGACTGGATTCGACGACTCTCACTGGGCCGTTAGTCGTCTTCTCGAGCCCTAAGTAGACCTGTCAACAAAGAGAACCCGTTAGGAGTGGACCCGAGGCCGTAGCCCCGGGATCCACCTCCGACGGTCAAGTTAGTCATTGATGCGATGTAGCATATATGAGTGATTAGGTTTAGGGTAACCTGTTATAATCTGCTGAATGAAAGGATCCCATCCATGTATTTATAAGGCATGGATTAGGGTTTTAGGTGTAGAGTGGGCCACTGTCGCCGGGCCTGGCCCATTGTCTGGCCCAGTCCGGACTATACGTCTACAACTTTTATCTGTTTTTACTGTCGACTTTACATACCTGCATCATCCTTAATTATCCCTTCTTCCAGTTTTACAGTCGACAATATGAATCCTCACCAACGTTATTATAATAACCAGCATACTTATAATCCCTATTTCAGTCACCCCAATCATTATGCCCCCATACCCAACCAACATATGCAATATCTCGAAAAAGCTCGTGAACTTTATCATAATCAACTACTGCTACTCAGGAGACTACCACCAACAGAATTTGTCAGACAACAAATATGGTTTGTGCAAGCCCAGCTACTACAGATGCCACGAGGCCATCCACCACCACCTTCCACCTCCATGGATCGATCACAATCAGTACAACATATACGTGTTGATGGGCATGCTATAATAGATGCCTATGACATGGGTGGAACTAATAGAAGGGTTCAAGAAGCTTCTCCCACCTCCACGCACCGATCATCATCACAACATGGATTGTCTAATGTTCATGTTGACGGTGAGGTTGCTATTGCAGATGCTTTAAATATGGATCAAACAGATGATCTGCCGGTATCTACTGGATTGACAGCGACGCAGCTCTCCGATCTACCTTTAACAAAATATTGTAAAGATGAAGAAGGTGTAGATTGCGCTATCTGTATATGCGAACTTGAAGAAAATGAGATGGTACCGGTTCTTGCATGCAAGCATAAGTTTCATGAGAACTGTATCAAACAGTGGTTGGAAAGGCAAAACCTTTGCCCACTTTGGAAATGTATAGCAGTTTTGAATTGATTTGCTTAGATTGTATTATTTGATTTTGTAATGATTATTAGCAACAACTATTACTTATATTAATGTTTGACTAGCCATGTTGGGACTGTTTAAAATAAGCAGTTTTGAATAATATGCCTCACTTTAAAAATTATCAAATAAGCAGTTGACTGCTTATCTTATGTGTCAGAATAAATGCTTCAAGTACTTTGATATGTTAAAATTTTGTTTTTATATTTAGTGATATTTATGGAGATCGAATATGTGTTCTTTCTTGTTCCAATTCAGATCATTTGTCTTTTCTTGGATGGAATTCTCAAAACAAGAAAAAATGTGTAACAAAAACTTGTAAAGTATGCTCTGAAAGTTGAATACTTTTCTGGTTATGAGATATTTTATAAGCTCAAATTCAGGTGGAAAACATATAGTATAGAGTTTTGTTAACTATTCTTCTAATGATGGTGTAATTATAAAGTTTTTGGGATTGCTTATTACAACTGCATATTTGCTTACTGTGTTTACTGTGTTAAAGTGCTTATTTATCCGGTTAATAGTGAGTTAAATAAGCTGTTCTGAATAAGCAGTGTTTATTCAAAACAACCATTTTCAAGACATGAAAGGCAATAAACATATAAGCAGTTCTAACAAGCAATACCAAACACCCCCTTTTGTTCATATTTTTCGTTTTTTCACCATGAGGTGCGGGTGCCACTAACTTTAGATTCATGCGCAGGTTAAAAAGTTAATAATGGACGTCTTAGAATCTACGAAAGTTGTATACAATAGGATCCAGAAACTAGAACCTGAAAAAGTGTCCAAGATAATCGGTTATCTCTTGTTGCAAGATCATGGTGAAAGAGAGATGATAAGGCTAGCCTTTGGCCCTGAAAATCTAATCCACTCTTTAATCACAAAGGCGAAAAAACCATCTTAGTCTAGCCTCAAGTTTAGCTAATATGGCCCCAGTTTCGCCTCCTGGGGTCAATTATGTGTCGAGCCTGCCCATAAAGTTTGCACCTTCTTTCTCCTAGAGGTCCTCATGGTCAGTCTCAAATGGTTTATCCGTCTTCGTTTCCTGAAAACTATCAGTTTCAAAACCAGCTGAGTTTCTTGTCATTAGATGATCAAATCGAGCATGCAAATGAGTCAAATTTTCCTAACTATTACTACGAACCGACGTCGAGTCCTAGAATTAACAGAAGGTCTCTTGGTTTACCTGAATTCCCTGTAAAAATTTGTCATTACTTCTTAAAAGGATGTTGTATGTATGGAAATAGTTGTAGGTATTCTCATGGTAATCCAATTCCAGAGATCTTTAGCTCCTTTAGTCCGAATTCATATGAGGGTGAAAACGTCTTTTACTAGGGTCTCTCGAAAATCTAGAGATGGAACTCATTGAACTTTTGAATTCGACGGGGTTCCCGGTATCTATAGCTTCGTTACCAATGTTGTATTATGAAAAGTTTGGTGAAACGCTACAAACCGAAGGGTATCTAACCCCGATAATTGTTTTTTGCTATTTTCATTTTTTAAGGTGCAAAGAGAAAACATGTCGAACGTAACCGAAATAATTAGAGATAAAAACATATATTAAAACATCAACATCTGATTAATGATTCGTGGTTAAATGCATAACTTGAATGACTTTCTTTCAGCAATTCTTTATAGGGTTTTGCTAAACACTGCCCACTGGGCAATGTTTAAGCCACATTAAATAATCTATTTCTTCCATGTTTAAAGTAATTATGCATTTAATGCACAATAAATGAACATAAAAATTAACTTAAATATATGACAATTTTCATTTAACAAAGATCAAATTTCCTTTTATATTCATCTTAAGCATTGCCCTGTGGGCATTATTGTTTAGCAAAACCCTTCTTTATACTACATTTTTTGTTTAGCCCAAGATATAATTGTAAAGAAATAAATAGTCCACTAAACCCAAATTAACACAATCAGTTTACCAAACAAAAGTATCTATTTGACTGTTCCTTCCGAATTCCCAACTCAAACGATTCAAGTCATTTAACTTTCACCATCATCATTTATTCACTACTCAAAAGATCATATTGTTTGTGTTCTTATTTGTTTACATATCATGGTGCCTGTGATGCTTTTACGGTACAGGGGTTTGATAGTTTGAGTAAAAAAACAAGTTTAAAAGGCCATGAGGTTGAACTTAATAGTTTTAACAACAAAGCACTTCAAAAATGTGAAAATCTAATGAAGAAAAATCAATCTATTTCTGTTACCTTTAATAAGCAAACTCGACAAGGATGAGTGATTATCGAATTCGATTGTATCCTATCGATTAAGACTTGCTTATTAACATGTCAGCCTGGAGTCCATGTGATTCATTTACGATTGTTGATGCATCAAAGCTTATTACTTTAACTACGTTATATCGAGATGATTTTACGGGTTTCCTCTTAGGCAGGGACTTGATCTCTACCATGAAACTATGATTCATGTACATACTTTATGAAGTTGAAAGGAATTACCGAGCTTGCTACGTTGATGGTGACACGAAAGAAGCATATTTCTTTTCTTTTTATCTATAAGTTAGTGAAGCTTTCTTTAGTTTTACCAGTGGCAAGCGCAACCGTAGAAAGATGTTTTTCAGCAATGATATTGACAAAGATAAATTTCCGCAACAACAAAATGGGTGAAATTATATGAATGATGCTTTAATTTGTAAAAATAGAAAAAGAACTATTCGCGAAGGTTACAAATGAAGACGTGATGAAGCAAGGCTCGAAACGTCGAAGAGGTCCATAGCATGAGACATGGTGCTTTATTGATTAGTTTTTCATTTTTACAAATAGTATAACGTTGACATTTTTTTTTATTTTTTTATTTTTTTTTAAGTATTTACGAAGAAAGAAATTTGTGCAACACCTGCCTACACTATCAGGCATTTTATACCTTCTAATAGTCAATATACGGACGAGGAAATGGCTATACTAGATGCCCTTAACGACATGGATCAAGATACTGATAGTTTTCAAGAAGCCGATTTAGTGGGATCAAGTGGATTGACCGAGACGCAAATCTCCAAGAATTTACGCCTTACAAAATACACTAAAGATGAAAAGAAGAAGATTGCGCCATATGTCTATCTGAATTCAAAGATAACGAGACACTAGGGGTACTTGAATGTAAACATCAGTATCACACTCGATGTATCAAAAAAATGGCTACTTCAACAAAACATCTGCCCTCTTTGTAAACGTGAAGCTTTGACTATATAGGAGGTTGTCGAATTGATTAGGAGAGATTTTATTCATATGTTTGTAACTATTAAGGACAATAACCAAAAAGCTCTACGATGTTTTTATCTAAACTCATGTATTTAGTTGATCACCCAAGGCAGCGTGCAATTCAGTTGTAATATTATTATTTGTCTTTTTAAATTTATTCATAACTCACAGTCCAAATTGTTAATCTGTAACAGAACTACGATGATGCATGAACAGGGGTTGATTCGGAAAGTTATGACTAAGGGGCCAAATTTTAACAATTATAGAACGATTTATAGATTGAGTCGTCACAGTTGAAAAAAACTTATGATGACACGGATTAAAATAAGTTCAAGTTTTTTTTTTTTTTTTTTTTTTTTTTTTTTTTTTTTTTTTTTTTTTTTTTAACTTAATAAGTTCAAGTTTATAAACAACTTCATAGTAATCAAATACTTGCAATCCATCTAATGCATTTTGCTTCTATCCATTAGCCGATCCATTATGTGTACTAGACCCAATTATTAAGTTATGAGTTCAGCCCAAATTAACCGATCCATTATATGTACTAGACCCAATTATTATGTTACGAGTTCAGCGGTACTAGGCCCAATTATTATGTTACAAGTTCAGCTCAATTATTCATAATAATTGGGCCTAGTACATATAATGAACCGGCTAATATTATGAAGCTACTCAAAATTTATAACACAGGCAATAAGTTTATGAAAAAAAAAAATGTTTCTACATTAATATCACAGTATGACATGAAAATATTATGTTTAAGAGTGTGTTGACCAAGAAAGAGATGTCCAAGAATCTACAACTTAAGATATATTGTCAAAACAAAGATGGCTAACCAAAGTCTTTGGCCAAGTGGTATGCGAGTGACTCATCAACTTAAGTTGTAGGTTCAAGTCTTGGTGGAGACATTGTAACGTATTCTGCGTGAGATATGTGGTATATGATTATAAAGTTGCCGTTCTTTTTAAAAGAAAAAATAAATAAAATAAAATAAAAAAAAGATGGCGAAATTTGTGTCATGTGTCATGCATAATTTGGAAAAAATGAGATGTTTGGCGTTCTTCAATGTAACCATCGGCATCATCGTAGATGTATCAAGCGATGGTTGCTAACTCAAACGTATGTCCTCGTTGTAAAGTTTAAGGATATAAGTGTGCTATTATATTATGTCGAGTATTGTCGATTGCAAACTTTTCTTAGATAAGCCGTTTATGTCTCCAGTTTTATTAATCACTCACTAAATACACCATTAATAAGTCAAATATTATATATTCGGATTTTTTAATGTGTGTCATAAGAACAAATCTTGCGGATAATTTTAGTCCTCATCAATCATAAACTTTGCTTTATTGAGAAAATCATTGATTTAGTTTGTATACCTTAAAAATTGTGTTACAACCACCAAAAATTGGAGAGAAACTGGAAAAGGAGGGAAATTTTGAAAAATAAATGAATGTTTAGTTAATTAAGGGTGTAAACAAAAATCAAATAAACGTCGGTGACTTTGTTGTAACCCTAAACGATTAACGGCAAAATTTCCTATTTAATCTCTAGTCTGGCCGCTTCGATTCATTCATTCACTTTCTACACACACACTCTTACGCATCAGAATCCCTTTTTCCTTGTTTTTATTGTCGACTTTACATACGTCCTGCATCATCCTTAATTATCCCTTCTTCCGGTTTTACAGTCGACACTATGAATCCTCACCAACGTTATTATAATAACCAGCGTACTTATAATCCCTATTTCATTCACCCCAATCATTATCCTCCCATACCCAACCAACATATGCAATATCTCGAAAAAGCTCGTGAACTTTATTATGTTGATCTAGTGAAGTAACTCTCGAGTTGGATACTCGGGGCGTGGACGTAGGGCAAGGAAAAGAGTCCTTGTAGCCGAACCACGATAAATACTCGTGTTGTGAACGGTTTGCACTTTCCTTTTACTTATTGCGTTACTTTGATGTTTGCATGATGTGATTGCTTGTGTTGTGACTTGTTGATTATACTTGTGTGATAACATGTTTCAAGTTATGTTGGTCATAAGCTACAAGCAACATCTTTCATATTACAACAAGCTAAAATGGACATTTGATACAACAAGTAATAAAGTTTTTAAACGGTAACGTATTCACCCCCCTCTACGTTTTCACACTATCCATAAAACTCTATAAACTTCTCTTCAATTCATTCATTCAATCTTCGCACACATATACTAAACCAATGCGGTGAGTCCTGCGACAACAGTTGTTGCAATGTCAGCGACCACGGCTGCCACGAGGCCTGCCACAGTTGCATCGCCAGCGAGCGCTGCTTCCACAACGCCCACCACAGTCTTCGTACACGGCCACATATGATATACTACATGGTGGTCTCAACCACGCCTGCCACTGTATCCCTACACTACCAGGCATTTTATACCTTCTAATAGGCAATACAAGGACGAGGAAATGGCTATACTAGATGCCCTTAACGACATGGATCAAGATACTGATAGTTTTCAAGAAGCCGATTTAGTGGTATCAAGTGGATTGACCGGGACACAAATCTCCAAGAATTTACGCCTCACAAAATACACTAAAGATGAAAAAGAAGAAGTTTGCACCATATGTCTATCTGAATTCAAAGATTACGAGACACTAGGGGTTCTTGAATGTAAACATCAATATCACACTCGATGTATCAAAAAATGGCTACTGCAACAAAACATCTGCCCTCTTTGTAAACGTGAAGCTTTGACAATATAGGAGTTTGTCGAATTGATTAGGACAATAACCAAAAAGCTCTACGATGTTTTTATCTAAACTTATGTATTTAGTTGATCACACAAGGCAGCGTGCAATTCAGTTGTAATATTATTGTTTGTTTGTCTTTTTAAATTTATTCATAACTCACAGTCCAAATTGTTAATCTGTAACAGAACTGCGATGAAGCATGAACAGGGGTTGATTCGGAAAGTTATGACTAAGGGGCCAAATTTTAACAATTATAGAACGATTTATAGATTGAGTCGTCACAGTTGAGAGAAAAAAAAAAAANGATGACACGGATTAATATAAATTCAAGTTTTTTTTTTTAACTTAATAAGTTCAAGTTTTTTTTTGAACTTCATAGTAATCAAATACTTGCAATCCATATAATGCATTTTGCTTCCATGCATTAGCCGATCCGTTATGTGTACTAGACCCGGTTATTAAGTTATGAGTTCAGCCCAAATTAGCCGATCCAATATATGTACTAGACCCAATTATTATGTTACGAGTTCAGCGGTACTAGGCCCAATTATTATGTTACTAAGTTCAGCTCAATTATTATATTATGAGTTCAGCAGCTAAACTCGTAACATAATAATGGGGCCTAATACATATAATGGATCGGCTAATATTTTGAAGCTACTCAAAATTTATAACACAGGCAATAAGTTTATGAAGAAAAAAAATGTTTCTACATTAATATCATAGTATATGACATGAAAATATTATGTTTCACAGTGTGTTGTTGACCAAGAAAGAGATGTCCAAGAATCTACAACTTAAGATATATTGTCAAAACAAAGATGGCGAACCAAAGTCTTTGGTCGAGTGGTATGTGAGTGACTCATTAACTTAGAAGTTGTAGGTTCAAGTCTTGGTGGAGATATTGTAAGGTATTATGTGCGAGATATGTGGTATATGATTATAAAGTTGTTGTTCTTTAAAATAAAATAAAATAAAATAAAAAATGGCGAAATTTATGTAATGTGTCAAGCATAATTTGGAAAAAATGAGATGTTTGGCGTTCTTCAATGTAACCATCGGCATCATCGTAGATGTATCAAGCGATGGTTGCTAACTCAAACGTATGTCCTCTTTGTAAAGTTTAAGGATATAAGTGTGCTATTATGTTATGTCGAGTATTGTCGATTGCAAACTTTTCTTAGATAATCCGTTATGTCTCCAATCTTATTAGTAGTCACTCACTAGATACACCATTGATCAAGTCAAATATTATATGATCGGATTTTCTAACGTGTCATAAGAACAAATCTTGCGGATAATTTTGGTCCACATCAATCATAAACTTTGCTTATTGGGAAAACCTAGGGGTGTAAACGATCCGAGCAGAGTCGAGTATTGGCCTAAACGAGCTAGGCTCGTTTATTAACTGCTCGGCTCGAGCTCGAATAAACTTTTATAAATTGGCTCGAGCTCGAGCTCGAATATTTTGTTGTTGTTCGAGCTCGAACTCGAAGCTCGTTTAAAATTTTTAACTTTTTTTTGTAATCCTCTAATAAAATAACTTTCAAGCTTAATATGCTCGTATAGAAGATCAAACTTGAAAGGCTCGTTTATTAACTCAACCTCGAGCTCAAAAGCTCGTTTACGATTATAAAAATTGTTCAAATGTTAAACTAAAGTTTATGTAATTTATAATAAACACTAGTTTGCATTTGAAGCAAAAGAGTGTATAACAATCATACTTATATTTTTTATAATTTCAAGTAGATGTAGTTGTTTATGAAAAATGAAATGGGTGTTTGTTTTATAGTATCCATCTCTCTTCACTTTTCTTATTATTTTTAATGTGGGATACTTTTCATCTTATTTCTTTGATTAGGCAATACACAACTACTTTACATAATTTTCAAAATATAAATTTTATATTGTTACAATTTCTATTATAATTATAATTCTTAATTAAAAATATGATTTTTTTTTCATTAACTTATGCTAACAAATCTACTAATAAAACTAGATAACAAAGTTAATATGCTTAATCTAATAATAAAAAAAACAAAAAATTGATGCTAAAAGAATAAAATAAATGATTAATTATGGTTCATAAAGAACATATAATTGATATACTTGTATTATATATGATTTCCTAGTATATGTTTTACCTTTTTTTATATACATGATTTTCGAGTGAGTATAGCCAAGTATATAATTTTATAAGCTCGATTCATGAAATTGGTCGAGGAACTTTTGTTATTCGAGCTAGAGTCAAGATCATAAATTATTTAATGAGCTCAAGTAAATTACGAATTGTTTGAGTCGTGAACCAAGTCAATTATGTGTATGTTTATGTGTATTGTGTATTTATGTATCTTCATGGGGGATTGATTCGCACACCATTTTATTTGATTAAAATACCACTTTGTACAAGCCGTATAGCACACTGTACAATACTGTAATGCACAGTTGTAGTGAAAGTATAAAAAAAATGGTGTGCAAATCACCTCCCATCTTCATGTGTCTCTTGCAAATGTATGCGTGTATCATATGTAAGAATGTATGTGCGGGTTTGTATGTATAAATGCTCATATGAGAGACATTATATGTGTATACATAAATATGTTTGTATTCACATGTAATAGATTATAATCAATAAACCATTGTCATAAATATCTCAACTAGTTAACATGAATTTACGAGTGTAAGAGTTAGTCAGTTCATAACTAAAATCAGAATAAGAGTTTCTACAAGAATATTACCAACAACAATCTCCGTGTTTCATTATCAGATTGATCGAAGATGATAACGTTGTTTATGTTCTATTGTCTAAGAACCATGGATAACGTTGTTTATGTCATATCGTTTAAGAACCATGAACCAACTGCTTTTAGCAACCTCACAATGAGTTTATGCATATGTATATATATCAATATGTGTCTTTATATGTAAATATTGGTCGGACTTATGTATTTTATATGTGTGTGTCCATACATATTTGGCTTTCATACGTACGTGTCTATGTGTCTATACATATTTGAGTATCATATATATGTGTCACATGTGATAACGCATATCTGAATTTCATCATATGTGTCTTTTATGTGCGTAAGCGTGAAAATCGTAGAAAGGGATCATTTATATACAATATACATACATATGTTGTATTTATAATCACAAAACCTCAGTATAACTCTCAACATCACGTGAGCCATACGAGCGAGATTCGTTGAAATCATCTAATGATTCATAATTCTTATTTAGTGGTATTTATGATTGGATTAATTTCATTTATATATTTGATAAAGAGTTTATTAAACATATTAGTTACTTCTTTATAAAACTCTTAACTAGCATAAACTAATATTAACCATTATATGATCAATGAATATATATGAGTAACAATTTATTTATCACATTTAACTTATTCATACATATTAAGAATCCAAGTAATACTTGTAAGTTTGAATGAAAAAAGAAAAGAAAAAGGATTTCATTTCACATCCCACATTGGATGAGTGAAACAAAAGGAAGACAATGAGTGGTCTATAAAAATAAAAGCCCAAGCTTACTAGTTTGTATGTATATTTTACATATAAACTAAAGTGTAGATCTTTTATGTGATTGAAGATTAACATCTTGCTAGTTTTGGTTTTACGTTTAACCTAAGACTTATAGTAATTAAAAATTTAAAATTAAAATATTTTGAAACTACATATTTAACTCGATTAGCTCGTTCGGCTCATTTAGCTCGAGTAACTCGTTTGGCTCGAATAAGTAAACGAGCTTTCGAACGAGCCGAGCTAAATATAAGTTTTAAAAGTTTGGCTCGTGAAATTATTCGAGCTCTAAATTTTGTTTGAGCTCGACTCGAGCTCGAAAATTATCAAGCTCGACTCGAGTTAAACGAGCTCGAGCTCGAGTAGCTCGTTAAAAACTCGACTCGTTTACACCCCTAGGAACACCGTTGATTTAGTTTGTATACCTAAAAAACTGTGAATTAGAAACACGAATAATTGGAGGGAAACTGGAAAAGGAGGGAAATTTTGAAAAATAAATGAATCTAACTATCTTATAATGCACAAAGGCCTACTATTATTAGAATACTTAAAATTAAGCCTTACACATTTCAATGCTAAAAATACAAGTGATTCAACACAATTAGACATTTAATATCATACTACTTATAGAAATTCCTCTCATATTTAACTCTAACATACAATTAATACTAACATTAAATACAATAAATAAAACATTATATACATTAAATATAATTAATTAACTGGTCAATAAATACAATTAATGCACTTATTAAAACACCCCTACATAAGAAATACAAATTATCAAGCATATTGTACAACCAACTTAAACACAATTCCCGCATTAAAAATGTCACTAATACAAATAATAAAGCACATTATACAAATATTCAAGCCTGAACAAGTAACGGGCCAAATGGGCTCCAGCCCGAACGGGCACGGGCCAAACGGTAAAAGAGTAAATCAAATAAACGTCGGTGACTTGGTTGTAACCCTAAACGATTAACGGCAAAATCTCCTATTTAATCTCTAGTCTGGCCGCTTCGATTCATTCATTCACTTTTTCTACACACATTCTCTTACGCATCAGAATCACTTTTATCTGTTTTTACTGTCGACTTTACATACCTGCATCATCCTTAATTATCCCTTCTTCCAGTTTTACAGTCGACAATATGAATCCTCACCAACGTTATTATAATAACCAGCATACTTATAATCCCTATTTCAGTCACCCCAATCATTATGCCCCCATACCCAACCAACATATGCAATATCTCGAAAAAGCTCGTGAACTTTATCATAATCAACTACTGCTACTCAGGAGACTACCACCAACAGAATTTGTCAGACAACAAATATGGTTTGTGCAAGCCCAGCTACTACAGATGCCACGAGGCCATCCACCACCACCTTCCACCTCCATGGATCGATCACAATCAGTACAACATATACGTGTTGATGGGCATGCTATAATAGATGCCTATGACATGGGTGGAACTAATAGAAGGGTTCAAGAAGCTTCTCCCACCTCCACGCACCGATCATCATCACAACATGGATTGTCTAATGTTCATGTTGACGGTGAGGTTGCTATTGCAGATGCTTTAAATATGGATCAAACAGATGATCTGCCGGTATCTACTGGATTGACAGCGACGCAGCTCTCCGATCTACCTTTAACAAAATATTGTAAAGATGAAGAAGGTGTAGATTGCGCTATCTGTATATGCGAACTTGAAGAAAATGAGATGGTACCGGTTCTTGCATGCAAGCATAAGTTTCATGAGAACTGTATCAAACAGTGGTTGGAAAGGCAAAACCTTTGCCCACTTTGCAAATGTATAGCAGTTTTGAGATTGGAGTAGGGTGCCTATTGAATTGATTTGCTTAGATTGTAGTATTTGGTTTTGTAATTATTATTAGTATATTAATTAATGTTTGGTTGCCACAACTTCTATGATGATTCCAACCGTTTCACTTTTTGTTCGACTTTCTGCAGATCTTAGTTTAAATTTTTAAAACATGACAGATTTATTATAAGACAAGCATAGTGTGCATTTTAAGAGTACAAAAATAAGTCTAATTTACACATACTATTTGGCACTTACCTTATGATCAGATAGAGTAAATCAGTAAATTAAGAAAGAAGACTATCTACCTACGAGGTGAGATCTATACAAAACATGTATCACTTAAAAAACAAATAAGTCAATCTCAACCATTCATCCACATTTCATCTAATGGCTAAGATTAAATCAAAAAATAACAAAGGGAGGGCAAAATTGGCATTTTAGCTCATTTAATATAAAAACCCACTTTCCACTTTTTTTTTTTTTAAAACAACATATCTTGCAAACGGTAAATCTTCAAGCTACGAAAAATACACCATCGCAACGAGAAAAAAATTATCTTTCTATAGATATGCATTGTCATATACTTTCGACGAACTTTTTTTTTCAAAATTCCGTCCAGAAAAATCCCACGGGATTCGTAAAAATCCCATGGGATTCGTCAAAAGACATTAAAAAAAAAATCAAAATTTCCTTCCAGAAAAATTACACGGGATTCGTAAAAAATCCTATGGGATTCGTGAAAAGACGATTTTTTTGTTCAAAATTTCCGTCCAGAAAATCTCACGGGATTCGTAAAAATCCCATGGGATTCGTAAAAAGACGATTTTTTTTTCTTCAAAATTTCCGTCCAGAAAAATCCCACGGGATTCGTAAAATGACGAACCTTTTTTTCAAAATTTTCGTCCAGAAAAAACCCATGGGATTCGTAAAAAATTCCCACGGGATTAGTAAAAAAATCAATTGTGATTTGTTATTTTAAAAAACTCACAAGTGATTTATACATAACCCATTGGATTATTAGTCTTGTAAAATTAGATAAGTGACTTTTTAAGTTATATAAAAATAGAAACGTTAGATAATGAATCACCAATAACAAAGTTTTAACTTTTACCAAATTGTAAACCAAGTGCAATATACAGTAAAACTTCTATAAATTAATAGTGTTGGGACCGGGATATTTTATTAATTTAGCGAAATATTATTATATCGATAAATTAATAATTTATTAATTTAAAGAGGTTTTACATACGACCTTTAAATTTTCAAGTGTAATATACTAGATACAATGTATACTCGTTAGAATGAAAAATAAATTTGAAAAACAAGTTCCAATTAAAATTTTATTGTTTCATATTCACACTCTATGAAAAATAAAATTAACAGTCTTTATTACAATGCGAGAAGACAACACACCAACACTTTAGTACAATAGGGAGATTTTGAGATAAACTCAATATAGATTTGAAGTTCAACAAAAAATAACAAGTGACAATGAATTCATTGTTTACTAAACAATCTAAAGATTTTGAAGTGTATCTCTCACACACATGCATATATAGATAGATATGAAATTTTTAATAATTATTAATTTATAGTTTCGTTGGGACTAATATATATACACTAGTGTTTCAAAAAAATTATTATATTATTATTTTATCGATTGAGGTCCAAATTTGTACTGGTCCCAAGTTGGGACCGGACAAATTATTAATTTTATCGAGGTTATTAATTTATCGAGTATTAATTTATAGAGGTTTTACTGTATAAGGCATAGTGGATCTAAAATATATATTCCACAATCCACATGTGCATCATTATTGGAGTTCTCAAGTCTACCTACCAACTTCAAACTGACCAGCAACAGCAACTTCGTTTCCATCGGAACAAGGTCTCTCCCACGTTCAACTTAGAAAGATAGTACTATCAATTTCACCTTTATTTTATTATAATCCAAAAATATACCAGAATTTTCATTTGAAAACTCATTTTGATCGGAAAGTTGCAGTGAATCCGATTTGGCCAACGAATCGCCTTTAGATAGAGCTAATTCATGTCGTATGTCCATTTTTAATGGAATTATTTAAATAATCAGGGTTTCGTGGTGGTTTGACGGTGGATTAGGGGTGGTTTAGAGTAAGGTTTGGCGGTGGTTTGGAGAGAGAGTCGATTTGGGGGTTTTCGATCTACTGTGTGTAAGTGTGTGTGTGTTTGGGAGGTTACCAGGTGAGTGGGAGGTGTATTACTAATTTTAGATAAGGACTAAAATGCCCCTCAGCATATTTTTTATTTTAAAATGCTAATCAATCTAAACCGTTGGATAGAAGGATGATGGATGGTTGAGATCTTTTGGTTTGTTCTTTAGATAAATTGTGTTTCGTATAGAACTTTTCTCATCTACCTACAGACCACTAAATGCTAAAATTCAGTTATAATTGCTTGCAAAAACATAGAAAGATTATGAAATAAACGCTCAAGATGTTATTATATAGGAAGCACATTAATGTGAAATATTGGAAAATATGAAAAATTATAATTAGAAAATTACAATGAGTTACGAAAAGCAATCCTACTGTTAAGCCAAAAATGTTCAAACGGAAGTTTTGTATCTTTCATTCGGTTCCCAGCATTGCTATTCTCCCTGTAAGCAGTATAGTTGCCTAATGTTCCCAGAGGCTGCAACATCAATATAGCAACGCAGTTAATAATCTCTACAAAAATTATATTTTTTTACGCCACAGAAATCATCACATATTATTAGAGATTAAATACAAACAAAAAGACATTAGAAGGTGGTAATGCGCCATAAATATTACCATATAACCAGTCTTTAAAGTAAGCATGAAGCGCGGTTGATAATTCCCGCTTTCTATTATCTTCCAATTGTGTTTCTTTCAAAATCTGTTTAACCTCCACCAAATTTTTGTCCTGTGTAAAACAAAACAGAAGATTGATAAGACTGCATTGGATCATACTGACCCATAACTGAACCATCAACTCATAACAGTGGGTCGATTTGTGTTATGTTTCATATCTAATGGGACAAGCAGGTTATATGAGAACCTAAAAGACCCCAAAAGGGTTTGCAAGTCAGCCAAACCTGGCCTGTTACCTACTAAATTGACTTGGACTATCACTAAAATCAAAACAATAGCGTGTGCGAGTCAGCCAGACCTGGCCTGTTACCCGACCAGCACATTTTAGACACGTAGGTAGGGTTGTCATGCATTAATCTAAAAAATTTGTAAAAGAGGAAGATCATGGAAAAATAATGTACTAAACATACATTTTTATTCTGAGATTTCATGTAGGCTTCAGGCAATGGAAATGGATTGTCTTTCGTAGACTGAGATCCTTCACCTTGAAACCAATTGGGTATCTGTAATGAAATAAAAATAAAACAGGCACCAACAATTAGCATTGTAAAGGTGGCGTTCAAAAATCCATTAGGAATACAACATATAATCTTTACATTCAGTTTTTTTCAAAATCTTAAAACACTTGAATTGAACTAGACCAACACCAGAAATTAGACAGGATAGGATGTAATGAACCAAATTGCATGTAAATGGACAATTTCGACCCATTAATCGATAACCGGATCGATTCAGGTTATGTTTGATCTCTACAAGGTCAGATTCAAACTAGTATAACTAGACAGCAAACGGGTAGAAAGTTCTCATGCATACAATCTTACTAGTATTTTACAAAAAACTAAAAAATATTTTAAAAAAATTAAGATCTTTATAATCAGATTTGACACGCTAATTATTTTTTAAATAATTAATACTACAGACACCCAGCATGTCTTTGGCCAAAAGTTACCAAAGGTGCACACTTTATCCTACCAACCATAGGTTGTGAGTTCAAGCCACAGCCACCTTACGGACATTTTGTGTGTGCGAGTATTTGTTGTTATAAAAAACTTCTAGACACCTCGCTGGTTTTGACGTGCACACTTTCCATTTTGACTCTATTCAACCTCCTATTTAGCCACCTTTAGTTTCTGTGTATGAACATACACACACAGATATGTATGTTATAATTGTTAAACAAAACACTAACTTACCAAAAAGTTGGTAAACTGATCAGGTTCCAAGTGCGTAGCAGACTCGGTTTGACAATCAGATACACCAGCAGGATGTGATATCGAATCATGTGGGTCAACTAGACCAAGTGCAATTGGCTCATCCCATCTGTTTGGACTAGTCTCAATACCAACTTGTTTCATATGCTCCTCCAACTGAGGGTAAAATGTATTATACGGTGCCACCTGCATTAAAGAGGCCAAATGATATTGTAGATAAACCAAGGCTAAACATTGAATGATATTGTAGATAACATGTCTATGTGGTCTTAATTTAGTAATTTACTATTTCGATTTGTTTACTCGTCTTCTTATTGGTTTGTTAGTGGTCTTGGGGGATGTCCTAAGTCTTAGGTCAATTATTTAAGATCAGAGTCCCATCGTTTTGTATTGTTAAAATCCTTTGATATTTATAAAATTTTTGGGTAACAACTCTTAACCCAAAAAAAGGCCAAACGATTCTTTTAATTTCTCTAGGTCACTTTTTTCAATCTCCAACAAATTCATAAATGTCACAACACTCACGCAATAACTCTTCAATTAGTCGCACAAAAAGTAACCAATAAGTTATAAAATCTTTATGTAAAATTAAGAACAAACAGTGACCAATAAAAGCGTGAAACATTATGAAATTGGAGATACCTGCAGCTTATGGTTATCACCAACAATAAGTGGTTGCTGATTTACCCCCAAAAAGAATACACATTCACGACAATTAGCGATACAGATACGCTTTGCAACTGATATTATATGGACTCTCTCACAATGTTCAATCCTTAGAGCCTGAGGAAGAAAACAACATACAATGCAAGCCACATTCAGTGTGTATCTGATACAGGAATAACAAGTCTTAAAACACACACAACAATATACCATCAATAAAGATAGTTCAGATTTGAGGGAGCGAAAAAGGACTAATCATTAGTAAACTGAAACATTTAGCTTTATTGGTGATATATCATGCATTAAGCCTTCCTGATGCCTTAACAAGCAGCACAAACACAAAAATAAAGATGTATATGTGGGTTTCGAATAAAAGGAATCAAGCAATTTATAACTATGAACATTAGAAATACAGTTGTCATGCATCATGTAGTGGTGAATGATAAAAACATCACACATGAAGTATAGATCTCTCCTCAAACCTAAGTTGATTACAAAACAAACTTTTCAAAAACTAGAGCTCTTAAGCATAAAAAGCTTGGGTTAAAGAAACTAGTGCGCTTAAGATAATGTCTTATGCTTCCATTTGATATGTATCTTTTCAACTACCCAATTACCATGAAAACTTGATAATAATAGAGTAAATTTGAAGTTATTTTGGATAAAGAGCCTTTATGCATACAAATTGTTCCAAAATAAAGATGAACTATAACAGTAATGATTACAGCCCTCACAACATATCACATATGTACCTTCCCAACAGCACCAAGCACTATAGTTGCATCAGAGCATCCATATACTGTGGCATATTTCAAAGGAGCTAAGAGATAAATGACAGACTCGTGGCAATTTATAACCTGCAGATAATAAAACAATATTTTTAATTGGAGAGGAAGAAATATTCATTACCGGCTTACACAATGATTAGATAGTAATTATCGATTACAAAAAAAGAAAGCAAAAATAGAAGTAGTAGGGTACTTATTTAACTGACAAGAGCATTGTCTAAGTTGCTTGTTATTCAATGTTTTGTTCATAACTTCATATTGAATAAAGATATCCACGGATCAGTGAAAAGATATCTATCTAATCATGCTTACTAATATTTCAAGTTCAAATTATTACTATAATATATTGCACTTGCCATATACATGTGTCCTAACTTGCACACATGCAAATGACAGTACTATGGGTACAAAATCAGCCAGTATTTAATTTATGTACAAAATTGACAACCCCACGAGAGCTAAATTATTTAGTTGTCAAGGATACAACGTACCAGAATTTCACCGTATGCATATAACAAAAAAACAATTGGTAGAATGCCAAACAAAGCTAACCTTTACAAAAGAGCTTTTAAGTTCAGATGCTTGCTTTACATATGACTGCTTAGAGATCCCTTCTATATGGCTGGAACCCTTACTGGTTGAGGTCTTAGTTGTATTTGCGTAAGAATCAGCCATCATAGCATCCTGGTCAGAAGCATTAATCGGCCCATTCTCTTTTGCAGCAATTCTTTCAGAGATATGTTCCAGGGCAGAAGAAATATTCTGTTCAATCCAATCATGAACCTGTGATGCAGGAACAGGAGCAGCGGGCATATCAGGGTCCGAATTAGCAAAAAATGGAGCATGCTGACTTAATGGAATTTTCTCCGATCCTTTTTCACCAAAATAGAACAGAAAAGCAAGATGCTCGAAATTTTCCGCTGTCAAAACCTGAAAACATGAAGGCGAAATCAATCATTTTAAAATTCAAGGATGGCCCAACCAAAATCCGAATAATAAATTGACGTAGGTAAAACAAAACTTTGAACACTTCGACTAGATAAATGATGAATCTCCTGTGCTTTAGGATATCATATAAAGTCTTCTAAGGTCCTAGAGTGTTCACAGAATGGAATGAGCGTTATCTATTTGTGAAAGAATAAATGGTGATGAGATTCTTCAAACATGCATTGAATTATTTTATCCAGATCCCTTCCAAGCCCAAAATGTATAGTTGTATATGTTCATTATGAAAATTAATTATGTAGGCCTCAATATATCATGAATCAACACATGATTAAGGACAGTACTATTACAATATTGATTACATATAAGATCCTAGAAAATGATCTTCACAAGCTAACAAATTATAAAAGTAATCGTAGTCTAATCATGTTGCAGTAAAAATTAAAAACATACTAAAATATTCCTGATATTATATAAAAGCTTCAAGAAGTTAGAAGCAACCAATATGAACCTATCAGCACAAAAAGCAATGACAAGACTTAAATGAGTAGCTTTAACCGTACTAGAACCGTGTCATGCATATGCGCCAAAAGTGACAGACACAGACAAAAGATGCTTGGACTAACATTCTTAAATGTAACAAAGTAAAAAAGGTAAATCTAAGATGTAGCCTTGATTGACAAACCAGAGAATCTTCAGCTTCACCTTGGCCTTCTACAGGGTCAGCCAACAGAGATATTATGTTGCCCAGATGCTTCTGTAAATAGGATAACTGATGAGCTTCTTCATCAGCTTGTGATGGCATAGACTTACGAACGTTGCTACGCGCAAGCTGCATAATTTAACACCAACCGCGTGTCAGTTTAGGTAAACAAAAAGCAGTGAACTTTTTTCACAACAATTAAGTGAGAAAAGATTCCAGGCTCAAATATATCGAGAAAGAGATACAAAGCAAAAAATCCTAAACACCTAAGGAGTGCAAGAAAAAAAGTTATTTAACAGTAAAACTGCATTAAGTCGCATAGATTGTAACATTTAAACATCAAGCACCTGAGACTCATGTGTAACGTCTCACAGATTTACAGAATTTCATTATATGCATGCATACATACATGATACATCCACTAGCTTAGATATTTCTCCAAGTGTGCATGTGTAGAATAATATAACATAAGCAAATGCGTCCATAGTGGAAAAGAAACTCACTTTCATGTGCCATTTTAATAAGTGACTTGAGTCCAAGTTTAAACTTAAAAGGGTATCTTTTATATTAACTAATCTAGTCTGCATATCCTTTTGAGTTAGTAGTAGAAAATTACTGCCACGCATATAGACATATCAACTTGCTGCTGTTGGTTAAAACAAAAACTTGAACTGTGCTTAGTTCTCAAATTAATTTTGAATCCTGGTTTTAACTTTTCTCAATATTAGTTCTCTGATTTAGTGAGAATAAATCAAAATCCACACAATACGCAAACATGAAAAACATATGTTTACCAATACTGATCGAAAATATTAGCATGACATTTTTCTAGTCGCGTAAATAAGTAGCGAGAATGTTCTGCAACTTCTGATCGCACGTGTAACTATCAATCTTTTAGCATAAATACTTGTGTTTGTCCGGGTGCACGACAATGAGTTGTAAGTATCTTAAAGAGAAAAGCCCTATGGCTCCTAACAGTTTGCAATATGTTAAATGCTAAAATAGAAAACTAGTGGTTGATGGTGGAAAAAACACTAGAGCTGGAATCATAAAAAAGTGATATATGGGACCAGCTAACACTGAGTGAGATTAAAGGCAAGCTACTTGCACACTAGAAATTTTCATTGTTGGAACTGAGAAAATAGAAAGTGTAGCCGCAAGTGCTGGAACATCGTAGCAGTAGTTATACATTTAACTTGCTCCAAGTTAAAATACTTCTTCGATAAATCATATATGATGTTAGTGATAAAAAAATGCACCAACTTTGAATGCCTAGCTAGCAGGGCGCTCTCAAGTCTCAACAGTAAGTAACGCTAGGTATCTTCAAACTTTGCTACCACCAAGCTGTCACATAGCACAACATGCTTTCGAGGCTAGCACACATTTTACTAATTCTTAGTTGCTCCATCTGAATAAACTGAGTTCTATAGCCACTCACACACCACAATTTTCCTTCTCTTCCAACTTAACCATTTGGCATTTCTTACAAATATTTTGACAACTACAGTGAACTCATACATTTTCCTGATACTCCAAAAAAACTAGAATAAAGGCGGGTACAATATTCGGCAATCAAAAATAAAAACGCAACTCGCAAGTCGTAATTGGATAAATGGTATCTAATATATGTTGGAATACTACTCAAAGACCCAAGGAAGAAAGTGCTTTTAGATCAATTTATAGCATTCATATCGGCACATTTCTCAATAGGCAAGTTATGGGAGCTCTTTCAACTGCATGGTTACATAGTAAGGCAATAAACTCTTCATACCCCCTTCTGCAAGAGCTTCCATATGATAACTATAGCCAAGTCAAATGATACAAAACCCCAAGAGTCTGGACATTGTCTAAACAAAGACTACCGGACATTGATGCAAAGGGAAGTCTGTCGGAAGCGAATATCTTAATAGTCAAGCAAAATAAACTAAGTCCAATTTAACTTATTCAATCAAAAACCGCATGGCAAAGAATAATACAACATATTAAATACAACAATTTAATGCTAAAACCCGAATGTAAAGCATGCTAATTTACAAAGAAGAGCAGGATTAATATCTGTCAACGTTACATGCTTCATCATCACACAGTGTTGAAACATTAGAAATGTATTCGATTTTAAAAATCCAAATGTAAGAATAATGATATACACGCCTAAAACTTATGCCTAAGCTGTTCAATACTTGACACATGGCTTAAGAATACTTGCAATCCTAAGCTCTTAATTTTCCCATGTGTCTTAATCTCCTTATTAGGCATAACTGCATAAGAATCATTATCCACAAAGTATATAGTAATACTAAGTAAAATGATTCTCGTGCCTAGTATGCCTGAGAGCAGGATCGAGACATGTAGCATAATCAAAATTGGATATTAGTAGGGAGAAAATGCATATGACATGTGTCAAATGATGAACAAATTAGCATGAGTTTAGGCATGTGAATTAGGTCTCTAAATTTCTCCCCAATATCGCACATTCGCAAACCAACTCAATTCTCTAGATATTACTACTACAATCCAATCGTAAAGCTATTAACACTAGATACAGCTATTACCACTACAACCCAAGCGTAAATTTCCTTTCTAATAATAGCAGGATTGATCCAGAGTATATATCCCAAGTCTCAACGTTACAGTCATATAAACATTAACAATCCCTACGAATTTGAAAAGCTAGTGTAACAATCAAGTTCCTTGCACATATTACAAAGTTATCAAACCATAGCTTAATTGTTATAAAAGGTCTAATAAACTAACGATACATACTAAAAAAACATATTACATTGCAAAATCGCCAAAACAATTTAATTCTCTACTCTCAAATCTCATATACCAGTTATTTAATTCCTTATCAACAAGGCTTAATTAATTCATAGTATCTAACACATCATTTCACATCTACAAATGATTCTTAATCTTTTCACAGTTATTTAAACATACATATACATCAAATTTTTAATCAGAACCAACATGTCATTACAGTAAGTCCAATCAACTTACTCAATGAAAAAACCGCATGGCAAAGAATAATACAAGAACATATTAAATAAAGCTATTCACTGCTAAACCCGAATGTAAAGCATGCTACTTACAATGAAGAGCAGGATTAATATTTGTCAACATTACACGCTTCATCATCACTTAGCATTGAAACACTAGAAATGAATTCGATTTTGAAAAACCAGTGTAAGAATACTGATGTCACGCCTAAAACATATGCTTAAGCCATTCAATACTTGACACATGGCTTTAGAATTCTATCACTGTAAATCTTAACCTTTGAATTTTCATGTGTCTCAATCTCCTTATTAGGTATAACTTAAGAATCATTTTCCACAAAGCATATACTAATAATAAGGAAAACGATTCTTGTGCCAAACATGTATGGCTAAAGATATCCCTATGAGCAAGATCAAGACATGTGGAATTCTCAAAAGTGGATATTAGCAAGGAGAAAATGCATATGACATGTGTCAAATGATGAATAAATTAGCATGAGTGTAGGCAAGTGAATTAGGTCTCTCAATCACTGCTCTAATAAAAGGCAAGTCCGTAAAGATGCTACATTGCAAAAGGCGAAAACTCTAGCAACAATTTCTCCCCAAGATCACATTGGCAAACCAATTCAATCCTCTAGTTATTACCACTACAACCCAAGCGTAAATCTCCTTTCTAAAAATGGCAGGATTGATACAGAGTATGCCCCAAGTCTTACAGTCATATAAACATTAACAATCCCCTCAAATTTGAAAAGCTAGTGTAACAATCAAGTTCCTTGCACATATTACAAAGTTTATCAAACCATAGCTTTAAAAGATCTAATAAACTAACGATACATACTAAGAAAACATGCTAGATTGCAAAATCGCCAAAACAATTTAATTCTCTACTCTCGAATCTCATATACCAGCTATTTAATTCCTTATCAATGAGGCTTAATTAATTCATATATCTAACACATCAGTTCACATCTACTAATGATTCTTAATCATTTCACATTTATTTAAACATACATATACATCAAATTCTCAACCATAACCAACACATCATTACAGTAATCCACATCCAATATTAACCAAATCACAACTAGTAAGCGCGGATAAAAATCTATCTAAAACCAATTCACCTCTCTAACAATATATTTAATTCCTCAACATATATATACCGTTATAAATCAAATATCTAACGTACATATCACATCATTTAACATCCCATTTTAATCATATCACGCGTATCAAAACTACCTAGCTACTAAAACAACCTGCAACGGCTTAAGAGCCGACATAAATATATCCATACATTAACTAAATCACAACTAGTAAGCGCGGATAAAAATCTATCAAAAGCCCAAGCACATGGCCAAACATCCGCAAACTTACACATTCACAAACCATTTCACCTCTCTAACAATATATCTAATTCCTCAATATATACACCTTAATAAACCAAATATCTAACGCACATATCACATCATTTAACATCCAATTTTAACCATATCACGAGTATCAAAACTACCTAGCTACTAAAATAACCTGCAAACGCATAAGAGCCGACATAATCTAATTCCGTAAAAATACACAACAAACTCAATCCTGATCAAAACAGCAACCTACAAAGGCGTAAGCGCGGATAAAAATCTATCAAAAGCCCAGGCAGACGGCCAAACATCCTCAAAACAATTCACCTCTCTAACAATATATCTAATTCCTCAACATATATATAGCATTATAAATCAAATATCTAACGCATATATATAGATATCATACATCAAAGTCTAATCATAACTAGCACAATATCACATCATTCAACATCCAAATTTAATCCTATCACGCGTATCAAAACTACCTAGCTACTAAAACAACCTGCAAACGCTTAAGAGTCGAAATAATCTAATTCCGCATAAACACACAACAAACTCAATCCTAACCAAAACAACAACCTGCAAAGGCGAAAGCGCGGACAAAAATCCATCAAACGCAGACGTAGAAGGCCACACATCCGCCACAACAGCCGAATCACCTCTCCCTTTCGGCATCAGCCTCTTATAAGACTGCACATACAAAAACACAACCAAATCATACACATTACACCCAATCACATCACCACAATCCTCATTATCCTCACAATTCACAGACTCAATTATCTCGAAAACGAGCTCCGCGTGCTCGGCCGAGATCTGGAGCGTTTCGGCGAATACGGAGGAGGTGATTCGGTTCGGAGAGACGGTTTGTTGGAGGAGTTTGTTACGGAGTGTTGTTAGGGTTTGTGTTGCGTCTGTTGTGAAGATTAGCTTGTGTAAGGGGATTAATCCGTGTTCGAATAGCTCGCGGCGTGTGTGGATGTAGAGCGGTGTTTGTTGCGGTGTTTGTTGCGGTGGTTGTTGTGGCTCCGGTGGTGGTTCGGACATGGTGACGGTGGTGATGGTGGTGGAATGGATCTGAGTTAGTGGGGGGAGTGTGAGTGGGGGTTGTAATAAGAGGGAAAAGTGGGTCTTCACGAGATTTAGTTAGGTGGTTATTAATTATTGGTTAATCATGGATTTACTTTATTAAATGTAATGTAACTAGTTAAATTATGTCAAAGTTACTCTGTCACGTGCTAAAAATAGATAAGAAAATTTGATCGAGATTACGATATTACTGTACTTAAAATTGTTATTACAAACTTTTGATAAAGTATTAATTAATTATTATATAATTTTTTTTCGATAGATAATTAGTTTAAGACGAAACAATAATAAAAACTAGGTAGTTAACATGTTAGGACAATGCTCTGCTAAAAAGCAACATGTTGGGGCAATGATTTAAGTGTTGTAATTTTGTAAAAGTTGTCTCAATTAACTTGGTTACCATATTTAATACATAGTTTTATTTTATAAAAGCTAACTAATTCATTCGGGCGAGACATCTTACGAGGTCATAATACGCCCATTCCTTTAATACTTCTGGCTCTCGGGAGAAAAAGAAAAATAAAAAAAATCATTTAACTAAGACAAAGGTGGTAATAATGTTCTTGGTTAATTATTTAGGCAAAGTATTTTAGTTATTTTCATCTAATCAATTTGGAAGCAATTAAGTATGCTAAAAAAAAAGAATTAACCATTGTGTGAAGATATAAGAAGTCTTAATATGTCAATTAATTGTTTATTACGAGGAAATTTAGCTATTCAAGAATTATTACATTTGTCAAGTTAGATAACTCAGTATTATATATCTGAGTTGAGCATATCTCAAGAGAAGATAACTAAAAAGGATTCAAAGTTTGAAAGTTTGAAAGTCACATGGTTAGTAAAGAAACATATAATACTATACTAATATATATATATATATATATATATATATATATATATATATATATATATATATATATATATATATATATATATATTTGAAACTATCTTACTTCTTTATAAATAGTACATATAGTCGCTTAACTTACAACATCTCATTCACATCTTATTATATTTCTTTCCTGATAAATCAATTTATATTAGTATATATATGTTTTTGAAACTATCTTACTTCTTTATAAATAGTACATATAGTCGCTTAACTTACAACATCTCATTCACATCTTATTATATTTCTTTCGTGATAAATCAATTTATATTAGTGACTTTGGCCTTAGAGAGCTAGGTGCAATTTGGCACCAATAAATGTTATTAGATTGTCATCTCATCATACATCTAATAACACAGCCAAATCACCGCGTCCTTTCGGCACAACCTCTTATAATACTGAACATACAAAAACATAACCAAATCATACACATTACATCCAACCAGATCATCACAATCCTCATGATTCACATAGTCAATTATCTCGAAAACGAGTTTCGCGTGTTTGGTTGAGATCTGAGCGTTTCGGCGAATACGGAGGACGTGATTCGGTTAGGAGAGACAGTGTGTTGGAGGAGTTTGTTACGGAGTGTTATTAGGGGTTGTGTTGCGTCTGTTGTGAAGATTAGTTTGTGTAAGGGGATTAAACCGTGTTCGAATAGCTCGCGGCGTGTATGGATGTAGAGCAGTGGTGGTTGCGGTGGTTGTGGTCGCTCCGGTGGTGGTTCGGACATGGTAATGGTGGTGAAATGGATCTGAGTTAGTGGGGGAGTGTGAGTGTGTGTTTGATGAGTGGTCTTTTACTCATCATTTTAGGCCCGAAAACCCTACAAAAACGACCAAAAACACCCAATATGATCATATAATATTGCAAATATCCTTGGAATGTGTTTTTATGTATTTCAGGTACAAAAGGATTGAAAACAAGGCAAAAGAGAGCAAAACGGAGCTTGGATGGGAAACGGAACTAAATGGACGGATCGACTCGACACGTTTTGAAGCCTTAATTGAAGAAAAAGACAAAGAGTCAACGTCAAAGTCAATCCCGGGATGTGACATGGGGGCGGGCTTGGAAAATCAAACCAAAACCCAAAATTACCCTTTATACCCTCAATCATGACCAAATGACCAAATTACCATCAACCCGACACTAAAAACTACCAAAATACCCTTTGTACCCTTTTACCCCTAAACTTAAATGCAAAATCTTTAAAATCAAAAACCTTTTTCCCAAATCAAATTTCATTTTCAAAATATAAAAAACAAAAAAAATCCAAAACATTTTGACAAAACTTTTTATTAAGTGTTTTGTTAAATCTTTTATTAAGTTACCTTTTATATTATTATTATTATTATTAAAAAAAACATTTTACAAATTCAATATTACTTTTTTATTTCCACTAATTATTTTTAATAAAAACCTAAAACTAATTACTAATATTACTAATAATCCTAAACACCTAAAACCCTTGTACCTTAAAACCAAATATTTTACCCACTAATAAACCCAAACCATCACCAGCCCACACCCAAACTGTAACCCATAAACACTTTAACCCTTACCCGTTTTTTTTCCACAAATAAAATCAATAGGGTCAAAGCCAAAGTCAAAACCCTGTCTTGGCGCCAACACAAAAGCAGAGTACACCCCTGTCACTATCCTTTCCAACTCTTCCCAGCTCCAAGACAAGAAGAAATCACATGCCTTTGCCTCCCCCCAATCCACCTCAGCAATCCCCAACATCTAAATTGATTAAACGGCCAAATTGCAAGGATTGGGCACCAAGAGAAATCCAAGGGCTGTGATTGAATGAGAAAAGCACAAAGAGGACTCAAGTCTCAACTCACTCTCAGAAGAAACACACAATAAGAAGACAAGAAGAAAGGAAAACCCTAATTCTCCACTAGTATAAATAGAACAGTTGTATGCCTTTCATGGGCAGTAGGAGCTAGTTTTTTCTTAGTCTTAGCTTTAAGTTTAGTTGTTTTAATGCTCTTTATGTTTTTTAAGAATTGTAATCTACTTTCAGTTTTATAAGAATTTCAAGCTTTCTTTTAATTTTTGTCTAAGTTTACTTAAATTTACTTTCTATATACCAAGTTTTTTTAAGCTCTTTTATTGTTAATTAGGCTCACACAAGCTCTGTATAGCTTTTAGTGAGGTTTTTGACTACCTGTCAACTGTTTTAGTCATTATTCACTAAAGTTTTCTAAAAAGCCAAAAAAAATAATATAAAATAACAATAAAATTAGTGTTTTGCTTATGCCATGTTTGGCTATAAGCTTATTTAGTGGGCTTATGCTTATGTTTAATAAGCGGCATATGGCTTATATAACGTAAGCTATAAGCCCATGCTTAGTGTTTGGATTAGCTCATGGTTAATAAGCTTATAAGCTCAAAATTGTTTTGTTAGGAATACGTTGATTCACATTCAAGACTCGGTCACCCCGAGCATAGATTAGCATTATGTAGCTCGTAGTATTTATCGTATTAGTTAGTAGATTATTAGTATAATAGTATGTAAATAGTATTCGTGGAGTGAGTCGGGTCTTCACCCACTGTGCTCGCTCTACAGCCTGTTTCATGAGGCACTTAGGGTACTTGTATAAATACCCTCTACCACCCAAGGTAGAGGGTTGAACCTCCCATTTTAATCATACAACTATTTCTTCCTTCACTTTCTCTATTTAGGTTCCACTTTCTCTCTCTAACTTCTACAAGCAAAACGCCACTTTGATCCACCATATAACATGTTTGTAACTTAATGATTACCTTACAATTGGTATCAGAGCCAAGGTTTCACCCTAGGGCCTAGCTTAGTCGGATTTGGTGGTGGTTTTTAGTGTTTAGTTAGTTAGAAAAAGTTCTCTCATTCTTTCTCTTGGTTTGATCTTGTTGATGTTTTTGGACGTGTTATGGATGTACTTTCTTGATATGTGGTGTTAGTTTTACCTAGTTCTTAAGTTGGTTTGGCTAAATCATTCGTTGGTTGAGTTTGAGAAGTGATTTGGGTGGTGTTTCTTTGTAGCGTTTACCTCCACTGACTTGTGTTCTTGGTAGCGTTTAGTTCTGAATTTCAGTGTTTTGGTGTTAGCGTTTAACAGAGTTTCTATATTGGGACATAAGGACAAAACGCTAGATAGCGACTGGCTTGGCAGTATGTGTTAGCGTTTAGTACCTTCTGGCGTTTGGTGGATATAGCGTTTAGTGTTTCCAGCGTTTAGCTCAACTCAGCGTTTAGCTCAAACTCAGCGGTTTGTGATTCCAGCGTTTAGCTTTTCTCAGCGTTTAGCACAATTTGGCGTTTAGCTCCTTTCAGCGTTTAGCTCCTATTCAGCGTTTAGTTCATTTTCAGCGATTAGTTCAAGTCAGCGTTTAGTGGGTCCAGCGGTTAGTGATTCTAGCGTTTACCTTCAGTTTTGTAGTTTCTTTTGTGGACTTTAGTAAAATCCAGGGAAAGAACTAATTTCTCGGTTTAAGTCACAAGAGTTGTACAATTAAGAGTTAAGAGTTTATCATGGCAACTGTTTCTGATGACATTCAAGCTGCTGGGTCCGATACTCGACCTCCTATGCTGGATAGGACGGATTATGAATCGTGGGCTCAACGAATTCGACTTTATTGCTTGGGAAAGGATAATGGGATCAACATACTCAAATCAATTGATGAAGGACCGTTTCAAATGGGCATGATTCGTTGTGTTTTAGTGTGCAAAACAACAAGTACACAAAAATATCAACAAAGTGGAGTCAAAGTTATCGTGAGTGACAACAAGACGTGGAGAAATACAAGTAAACCTTTTAGGAAAAAGATTACCTCGTAAACTCGTGCAATGTGATATTTGTGAGACCGGGAAGTGATTTCCCGAGTCGTACCCCAACGAGGTGTGAATGGAAAGCTTCGTGAAAGATCGAGATTAAAGACTTGTATGTTTGGTTGTGAAAGATTGTTTGGAATTATGGTACGCTAAATTAACGAAATTGGAAAAATTACGAACGAGGATGAAAATAAAATAACCTAAGGGAACAAAAGGTAATTAGGCAAACTAGGGGAATCCTAAAACACTACGGGAAACAAAGTTAGGTATCGGGAATCCTAAATCACAATTTAAAACAAACACGTAACGTTTATTTAAAAACAAACGTCACGCGCAAGATAAAACGTGAAATTTAAACACGAAAGGTCCTACGAGTCTACAAACAATTTTCTTACTCACTAAAAGACAAAAGAAAATTTTGGAAAAAAGAAAATTAATTATTTAATAAAAATCCTAATTATTATGAATTAATTACTTTTTAAACTAAATTAAATCAAAATAAATATTAAAACTAATTAAATAAATCTGAAACTTTTCTGGAAATTAACTTAAGCTAAAACCTATTTAAGAAAAATACAAAGTTTAAAAGAAACAGTCTTAATAAGCTGCTATAAGCTCAACAGCTAAATTAAGCTTATTGTCCCACTACTACTATAAGAATTAAAAATGGTATAATAAACACTGAGAAGTCCCTAGGGCAGATGGTTTGTGATGTGTGTGCTTGTGTTTGTGTGAGGCTGAGGTCCCAGGTTCGACCCCAACTTTTTGCTCAAAATTTATTTTATTTATTTTTTTTTTCTTTTCTGTTTTCACAAACACAATCCAGAAACACACACTCTAGCAAACTCAATTACAAACTTGTAAACAGATCACAACAAGAAAGGATTCATGATTAGATTGCAAACAGATTCAAGGATTAAAAAATTTTTTCTCTTTACTCCTTTTTTGACTGCCACTCTAGTTCACTAAACCAAGTAAGCTTAAACAAGCTTATTGCTTGTATAAGCTATACACTAACAACAACAAAGAGTACAACAACAATAACAAACAACAAAAATAATGATACAATAACAGAAACAAGAAAATTCAACAATCAAAATCAAGAATTCAAAGGGTACTAGCAGCAGCTACAGCAAAATAAGCCAAAAGAGGGCTTATTATTAAGCACCAAATAAGCAGATGGGGAAAAATTAAAAGCTAAACTATCAAGTTGACCTATGGGGCTACTCAAATCAACAAGAATCACAGCTAATGGGCCAAAATTGAGCAACTTAGGACCATGTGAAGTTTGGCCAAAATCTGGATGCAGGGCAATACACAGTCAAAGAGGCAACTTCCAACTTGATTTTCAATGTCCAAATCTTTTTCAAAATGAGATTTCCTTTTTGAATTGGGTTCACAAGCTGGCAAAGACTTCAAATTGACAAAAATTTTGCATTTTCATTAACTAATAAACCCTAGAGATTGATTTGACTTTTGCTCCTAAACTGAGTATGTAAGATTTTGACTTTGCAAAAATTATGAGAGCTTTGACTTAGGTGAATTTAGACTGAATCTAATTGATTGATTGATGTTTATTTAGCCTAACTGACTCTAAATCAAGTAACCCTAGCTACTTTTGAAGTGATTGAATGAGTTTGGACACCAAAATCCACAACAGTTAAGCTGTTGTGGTGGAACCTTTCTAATTTTGACTTTTTAATAAAGAATGACCAAGTAAATGGTCAATTTGATTTTAAGTAACCTTAAATGACTTGTTTGAACAGAAATGGACCAAAAACAACAACAATAATAAGCTAATCTAGATTAAACCAAACACCCCTATAAAACAGTCTTCAAAATTTATCAAGGCAAAACACTAAACTAGCAATCCTAATCACTTAGTTACTTTCAAATATGCTAAATCAGACCTAAAGAGGCACATATGAATAAACAATAACAACAATTTACTAGAATAACAACATATCATCAAATCATGGATTAAAGACCTACTTGGCATCCAAGCTAGGAAGATTCTGAGACCCAAAAACCACTGAGAACACCTATATGTCTCCCATGAGACTCTAAACCAAGATCACCATCATCCCTGCAACTGCTTCTTTCTTCTTTTCTTCAATTATGTATTTTTTTATTTTTCTTTGAATTTTTCTTTTTCTTTTCTTTTTCTGAGTTTTGCTTTCTTTTTGATTCAAACAACTTTATCAACACTTAAGAAACATTCTGAGATGATATAGATAGCATTTGAATAACATAACAACAAACTAGAAATTTTGAATGAAAATACGAATTTGAAGGAACTCAAAGAAAACTTTAATTAAACTAGGAAGTTGAAATTACAATTGTAAACTAAGACTAAAACAGAAAGATACAGAGAAAAAAAGATGCCCTAATGGCTTACATCAAGCTTCTATTTATACTAACTAAGTGGTAGGTAGGAATTGCTTCTCTTGTGCTTCATCCTCTGGAATTAGGGTTCCAAAAGCTTCTCTTGATCCTTGTGATGAAATCCTCACCATCCAATTGCTCCAAAAGTGATCCTAGCCATCTAATTGAATTTTGGCGCCAAAATGTTATAAGCAATTTCTGGATTGCCAGGGTGGAATGGGTTAGGTAGGGTTTGGGAAAAGTGTTAGTGGGATGGGGAGATGGAGCTGGGGTGCTTTTGATGGAGGGTTGGAGTGTTGCAGGGGAGGTGTTGGGAGAAGGAGTTATATCCAGTGTATAAATGGGAGGGGTGGAGAAGGAGGTGAGGTTTGACCCAGCTTTGACTCGGGGTTATATAAAAAACGGGTGGAGTGTATTGGGCTAATGGGTGTATGGTGATGGGCTGGGATGGTTTTGGGCCCAGGTTTTATTTTAGTAGCAGGTTTGGGTTAATGGGTTTAGGTGTAGGATTAGATTAGGTTTAGTAGTGGTTTAATAGTTTAGGAATTAGGCCCAAGGACCATACATGTAAAATCTGAATTTTCTGGGGACTGAATCTGCCACACCTCTAAACTTATCCAAAGGACCATTCTTGTCAAGTTTCACTTTTCCAAGGACATTTGATTGTTATTTTCTTCAAAGTAATATATCCAAGGACCATTTGTGTAATTCTTGAAACTTGAGGGACCCATTCTGCCAATCTTGAATATTTCATCCCAAGGACTCAAAATGTCATTTGATGATTCTAGGAGGATGATTGTTGACTTTTCTTCATAGAAACTCTCCAAGGATCATTTCTGTCATTATCTGAAAGTTCAAGGACCAGACTTGCCAAATGTGAAACTTCAGGGACTAAACTTGTAATTTTTTGAAAGCTTTTCACCCAAAGATCATTTTTGATTTTAAAGGACTTGGTTTGACTTTTCTTTTAAAATAAATGCTCAGGGACTAATTTTGTCAAGTTTGAAAGTTGGGGGACTGAAACTGCCAATTATGCAAACTTGTGTACAATTTTCCATTGTTTTTGATCATTTTGCATTTAAAACATATAAAACACGATCTTTTGGGATATTTTCAGTATTTGGATGTATTTCCGAGTGTTTTCACGTGTTTTGGCAGTTAAAATATGATAAAAATGATGAGTATTTACACACTCATTTCCAGGGCCACACTAGAGATGTTATCTCAACCAGTGAAGATGGTACAGTCACCCTGGGAATTGACAGACCACGCACTTACAATGATCTTAATGAAGCTGAAAAGAAGTGCTATGATGCAGATATTCGAGCCTCCAACATTGTGATACAAGGGTTACCCAAGGATGTGTACAAGCTCATTAACTTCAACACAGAAGCCAAAGTTGTTTGGGACAATGTCAAAATGCTTTTGGCTGGATCTGAATTAACCAAAGAAGATCGGGAATCCCAATTGTGTGATAAGTTTGAACATTTCAAACAGAATCCTGGTGAGAGCATCACTGACTACTATGTCAGGTTTCACAAGCTTGTGAATGACATGAGAATCATCAAGATGCCAATGCCCAACATTCAGCTAAACTCCAAGTTCGTGAACAACATGGCACCAGAATGGGATAGGTTCGTGACAGCTGTGAAGCTCAACAAAGACGACTAGATCAAACGGTTAAACAAAAACAAGAAATCTAAGAATGTGTCAAAGCGTTGAAAAATGATTTCCAAGAAAGGGAAATGATGTGCGTGGGATTGCGACCACGCAACAGGTTTTACCTCTCAAGGGATCTTGAGAAGCTTGCAATCCCACCAGGCAGTGTACCTGGTCAGTGTAGTATAGTGTAGTGGTAAGTATGGGGGATTGATCATTCTCTCACAGGGAATAGTGTTCGTTAGGATAGAAAAACTACTCTAATAGGTCTAAAGGTGAAGGAAGATTATTTTTGTATTTTTATATTTTATGGAAAGCAAGTAAAATCTCGGGTTTTGGAGGAGTGGGCGGAATTAGTTGCTAGTCAACTAACCCAAAAACTACAATTGCAAGAAAAATAAAATAACAAGAAAATAAAAGGTCGTGAAAACTTATATGGAGACAAATGTGTTTACTTAGACTTCCTTACTCCCTAACTATCTTTTACCGGTTAATTGGTGTATGTATTACTTGTGTGGATGACGGGTGTATTCCTTAACAATTCATGGGGTGGCATACATATCTCCCCAATTCTATGAGCTCTTATCTCCTCCTACAACTATGCGTACACATAATCATAGGGATTATAAATAGTGGCTCATGTGTTAAATACTACCTTAATAACCTAGTATGCCTTAGTTACATGTTTCTTAAGACGTTCAAGCATGTTACCATATAGGAGTATTGCCAGTTTTCTTAAGCCTAACATTGATGAAACATTCATCCCAACAAAGTAATAACACACCAATCAACCAATAATTAATAGTTAGGTTTCATTAGATCTAAGCAAACACAAGAAAAATCAAGCTTAACATGTTAATTGAAAGACAAGCATAAGATATAATTAACCAACACATAGACATATTGATTAATTTAAGTGAGGACTTATCTTTAATTGAACATGAAGGTTTCAAGAGTGAAAAACCCTTGAAATTACAGCTAAAATCGTGTTTAGGGTTTGTACCAAAAGTTCCCCACAAGTTCCACACTAATGAATGAAAATTAGGAAAATATATATAGATTTTACATTCTGACGGCGTCAGGTTATAGAGTCTGACGCCGTCAGCTCGCCGCCACTAGGGTTCTCGGATGGCCTAGATCTACTTCTGACACCGTCACCCTCTAAATCCGTCTAGGCCGTCACTCTTTAGCTTATAACCTGACGGCCTACACCTTGTAACACCTGACGGCGTCAGGTGTAAATGTTTCAAAATCTTTCTGGCCCGTCAAGTGTAAAGTAATTTCATTCCTTTGTCAACGTTGGCTGACGGCGTCACCTTGTGACTCTGACGCCGTCAGGTAGAAATTCAGCTTCTTTTGAGACTTTGTCATTTTCTTCACTTTTATGCTCCAAAAACGTCCAAATATGCATGTTTTCCAGAATTCTTCTCAAAAGTACCTAAAATGACAAAAGGAACGATTTAGGGCAATATTTGATCATTTTTACTCGAATTAGGGCTTAAATGACCCCTTAACACTTTTCGTCTCATCAAATACCCTTACACTTGAGGTTTGCTTGTCCTCAAGCAAATAAGCTTTTATTCCAATCAAAATATGAGTTAGGGGTCATTTAACACAAATATAAAAGTAATTACAACAAGTAGTCATTCGACCCTAATCATAATAAGCACGGAAATCATACACTAGCACCTTTGTTAGGATCGTAGTTTTGTGGTTCGGGAGGTCGGGTTGTGTGGAAGAACAAGATCTCCATGGTTAGTGAGAGAAAGTAGAGAGAGAAAGGAAATACTAGGTGTTTTATTGATAAGGAAAAGTGAAAGGAAAATACACCAAGTCTCACCCCTCCATGGAAGTATGGAGGGGTATATAAAGCCTAACACACTCACAACTATGACAATATTACGTAACTAGTCCATGTGTTTTGGCTTAACAAGATAACAAATGTAATCCCGTAAATGTCGTTCCATTTACGTGTTAGGACCATAAACTCAGGTCCTAACAATCTTCCCCCAATGGGGCGACATAAGGGATTACTTACAACATTTCCTACAAGTACAAATACAAATAAAGAAAGGTCTTCATCGGCTCTTCAAGCGCTGAGGATTACTGCAGTTGACGCTCTTTGTCTTCATCTTGTACCTCGGCTTGAGAACTTTATCTTCACTTGTAGGAAAATGATGTAATATGCATGAAACGGATTAACTTCCCCCCAATTCATGCTGCATGTCTTTAGCGGCTTCTTCGTACACTTCTTTTTGGCGAAGTTTCTGAATCGGCTTCCCCCTAAACTGACAACCGTCTTCAGCAGATTCGAAACTTTGATGTAGTAAACAAGTCTTCTAATTTTTGAAGTTTTGAGTACGCAGCGGAATTTGTAGATGACACAGTAAACCACTCCAAGCAAATCTGAGTAGTTAAATTATCACGGTTATACTTAATGCGGAAGTTCCGTTCGGGGGTAACATGCAAGAAATCAGTAGGATATTCTCACATATGTAGGCTACCTAGCACTTCACAATCCGCGAGAGTCGAAACGATTACACCAATCATCACAAAACTAAACCACTGATCATCTCTGCGGAAGTCTTCCGGTAGTAATGCAGTCGTAAACTCGATCACGTGAGTCTATTAAGCGTCCTTGATGTGCACATTTCTTCCCCCTAAATGCAGATCCTCGTGGAAAATGAGTGTTTTCGCAAAGACGTCAAGCACCCTCAACGTCAAGTCAAAGAAACACTCTCTCTCTTCCCCCACGACGTCTTCTTCGAAATCGGAAGCATACACACTAGGTTTACGATGAGAATCAGAGGCAGCGTAACCCCATATGTCCAATTAACCAAGCAAGTGTGTAGTGCCATAACTAGCCCCATGTGAATCGACTGCTGATAAACATCTCTACTCTTTAATACTTTTCTCAACTAAATCTTTATCGACCCCATTATCGTTGTGACGGCTTTTTGTAGTGACTACTGATGGAGAAAATTCAATAATATGAACTTGAGAACGGAGTAGAATAACCCAAACTTGTGACTTAAACTTGCACTATTGTATGACTAAGAGCGGCGTAGAGAGTTCGTCCACCATCGAATCCCTAAGTACACTATACTCTAGCACCATCAAGTATAAGATGTACATCACCTCTTGAGTATCCACAACAGCGTGTGACACTGAGCACTACAATGTAACTCCTTAAAGTGATAGCTATACACGACCAATTCCGACCTCATGTATAACTAGATAGCTCAAGTCTTTGTCATTGTAAAGGTTAAAAGCTCGAACAAGGATCTCGAAGAATCATGCATCCAACCAACCCCGATATCTTCAAGATACTAAGTACACGCATCCGTGAAATCCCACTTCAATCTCAAATAAATAATAAAGAATTATCGCCGTAGTCTCATCTTGCGGTTAAATGACCAAACCTAGCCTTTTTGACGATTCAAGTGAACTTGATAATGGTGTCCCAATCTTGTCAAAAATTGTATCCCCGTGAAAATTTTTCATAACCAAAATACCACTCTTAATCGCGAACAATTATACCAAACATAAACTGAATTGATGAAAGATTCACTTGAATAATAACATTTCAGCCCATGTTAATTCATTTTGAGTCCAGTAATCATCACAATTCATCAAATCATTTTATCCCACCAAAAAATCGTTGGACATATCATCTTACAGTCCAAAAGTGATAAACTAAGCCCATTGTGTAACAATACACACTTAGGGCCCAGTCCAAATTTTCATACCCTAATATGTTGGATATAAAACACCACTTAACAAGACTTAACCTAATATCACATTCATGAAAATAAATCCGCCCCTATTCTTTATTTCATTCTCACCACCAAACAAATCCATCTCATCTTTATCTCATATACATCAATCTCAGTCATCACCCTCAAGAACCGAGCTACATCTCTTTCAAATGTACAAGCCCAAGCAATAATTTAAACGACCACCATGCCACATGTTTACCAGTCGCCTTCCATGGTAAATTACAACTGTTCGAGCACAATACGAGGCTTCAAGATCTCGTAAAGGAGATCTAAGGTAGGTTTAGTAGATGATTTTCGGCTCCATTTTGTTGTTTGGTTTTGAACGAATCAAAGTAAGAACATAACACGATTGTTATGTGTCTTAACTTTAATATTCGGATAGTTAATGAAGCTTAGTGTTCAATAAAGGTCGATGATGAATTATCTTCGTGTTAGTGGTCTTTGAAAAGATCTACTGTATTGTTTGAAATCACGAGATAAACTGAGATCTATGTATGTATTATATTTTTCAGTTTAGGTTTGAGTTGTAAGGTTGATGATGGGATGTTGTTTGTTATATCCGACTGTAGTAGATGAGTAGGATAGAATATGGGTTGATGAAGTGACGGGTTAGGATGGACTAAATGATTTGGTGTATCATTTGGGCTGTGGTTGACTCGTTAAAACATGATATCAGTCACGTTATGTAACCATTAGTTTTTGTTATACTTTTTGTTTGTGACTAATGATGGTCCAACTGAAGTCACAATAAGAGTATTGGTATTTTTGGTTTTGGTCTTGGTCCTTTACTTCTTCATCTCATTCTTTTTCATTTGGTAACATTTCGAAAAAATAAGATCTCGATAATTTGCAACTTATCGAGATCTTTTATAGAGAACAATGATAGACTTATCGAGAAAAATGGTTGTTTTCGAAATCTTTTGTTATCGAGAAAGTTTATCTCGACAGATTAGGGTCTTGATTATCGAGAAAAAAGATTTCGATATTTTAGGGCTTAATGTTCTCGATAACTGGGTTTTTTTCTCGAAAATTTCTTATACAAGAAATTCCGACCAGATTCCGGCAACTTTTTCAATTTTCCGATGAATATTCCGACCAAAAATCCCAGATTCCGATGACTATTAATACAAAACCCAGAAATGAAAAACCACATCTAAAGACCATATTCAGACCATATCTTGGACCACAAATATACACGGGTTTGGTACAAACAATCACCAATAAAAACAGTAGTGAAACTGTTAAAGAAAATAGTGATAAAACTTTTAAAGTTGATGACTTTTGACCATGAGAATACATAAAAATCTGTCAACAACATTTATACCAAAAGAATATGTAAAAACAGTTAAGAAATATGGTAAAAATATCATCAAGATGACAACTTTTTGACAAGATTCAACCACAAATCAACAAAGTAAGAACCTAGGCTCTGATGCCACTGTTAGGATCGTAGTTTTGTGGTGATTTGTGGTTCGGGAGGTCGGGTTGTCTGGAAGAACAAGATCTCCATGGTTAGTGAGAGAAAGTAGAGAGAGAAAGGAAATACTAGGTGTTTTATTGATAAGGAAAAGTGAAAGGAAAATACACCAAGTCTCACCCCTCCATGGAAGTATGGAGGGGTATATAAAGCCTAACACACTCACAGCTATGACAATATTACGTAACTAGTCCATGTGTTTTGGCTTAACAAGATAACAAATGTAATCCCGTAAATGTCGTTCCATTTACGTGTTAGGACCATAAACTTAGGTCGTAACAACCTTACAAATAGTGTTTGGATACTCTCATCACTCAAGTGTCATAGAATTATATCTCATAAATGAAAACGGAAAAAATCTCTCACTACCTGTCATAGCAAATAGATTACCATAGGCTTGGGAGAGGATCAATTACTCCTCAACTAGGCATAAGCACCTAAGATAAACTATCAAAGAGGGCTTTCAAAAAGGGTTATAATGTAAGGTGTAGGGATATGATAAACACGGTTTGGTTGGAATAAGGGTATTTTAATGGTGGCGAGTTAACTATCATGATCAAATACATGCACTATACAATGTTGCTAAGCCAAGACTCGACTCGATCTTAAGCTAGAAACAAATTAACAAAAACATAAACAAACATAAAAGAAACAGGATGGTAGTCCGTATGTTTTTTCTACTTTTCTTTTTCTAATTTTTTTGTATTTTTTCATGATTTTTTTTATTTTTTTGATTTTTATTTTTTTTTGATTTTTTTTTTATTTATTTTTTTGCATACATTCTTACCCTACCATCCAAAATAATACATCACAGAGGCCTCGGTTCTCCCCTTCCACTTGAACTTTTACATAACTTTAAAATTACTATTCTAATGACTCGAATTAAGATAATTGAAAAACTTGGAGCACTTTTAAAATATTTGGCACATATGGGGGTAATAATGTTGTTCTTCCCCATTACTCCATTACACTAGTACTTTACCCATGAGTTTCAATCGTCCCAAAACAATATGTACAAGGATATGACTCGACTTAGCAACCATGTAATTGATTAGATAATTAACAAGGGGTTTAACAAATGTTGTCATAATAATGCACTAAAGGTGAGTGCATACAAGGTAGGCTAAGGCGATTTGGGTGTACATTTAAGTGGGGTGTAACAAATTCTCATTTTGAGTAAGATGCTCAAAGGTCGAAACGAAAAGATAGGCTCGGAGGGGTGTACTAGGG
>LBNU01017519.1:64454-88897 GCA_014162995.1 Artemisia annua
ACATGGTAAAAGATAGTTAGGGAGTAATGAAATCTAAGTAAACACTATTCTCCACCACTGATTTTCTCTAAAACAAAAAAAATACAATAATATAAGTAGTTTAGAAGTACATAACTTGGGTTAGTTGACTAGCAACTAATACGCCCTATCCTCCAAAACCAGAGATTTTACTGCTTTCATAAAATATAAAAATACAAAAAGAATCTTCCTCCACCCTTAGACCTAGATTAGAGTAGCTTTTAGCCTAACGAACACTATTCCCTGTGAGAGAACGATCAATCCCCCGGTACTTGCCACTTCACTATACTACATCGGTCAGGGACACTGCCTGGTGGGGATTGCAAGCTTCTCGAGATCCCTCGAGAGGTAAAACGTAGTGCGTGTTGCAATCCACGCGCATCAGTTTTCCAAGATGTGGATGTAAGTTGGATTCCACAATGAATGTGATATATATATTTTTAACATGCCTTTTGTAAGGTTTTTTAAATGTAATTTTTTTTTACACAGGGGGAGCGAATACAGATTTATATAAAGAAAGAATTAATGTTTAAGTTTGAACCCCTTATACAAGAGGGTCAATGCTATATTCTATCTGATTTTGGTGTGGCAGAGAACAGTGGAAGGCTACCATTGCTGCCAAGTAGGTGGAAAATTTCGTTTTATAAAGGAACCCAAGTAACAAGAATAGACCAAATTGATGATAACATTGTTGGTTTCCTTAATGAACCGTTTTCGAGGATTTTAGACTCCGACAATGAGTATCATGAACATGACTGTGTTGGTATGTATATATCATTTATATTTGTCACAATATAAGTTGAAAGGATTTTCATATTTATTTGATACTAACATGAATTATTTGCAGATGTAATTGGTACAGTTGTTGGTATTGGAAATAATGTTACTGTGAACAGCTCTGGAGGACCAAAAGTTTGAAGGACTGTCGTTATTGAAGATGCAGAGTGAGTATTATGCATTTACGTAATTATATATTGTTGAAGTTTACGCACATGTAATTATATCTGTGATTTTCATACAGATATTACAGGCTTGACTGTACTTTTTGGGACAATTGGGTACACATGTGGGATGAATACGATAAGAAGTTAGATTAAGTTGGCCATTTAGACATTCTTTTGATGTTTGGGAAAGTAAAATACTGGGATAGTAAGTTAAAAAAAATAACTATTTGAATTGATTCATTTAAATTACAGTGTATGTATGTGTTTAGTTATTCAATTTTCGTTTTTGTTAACAGATAAACCAACAATACATAATGCTCTATTTGGTTCAAAGATCTATATTAACAGGGAAATCCCTCAATTAAAATTGACGTTATTAGTTACGTACTTTAGTTACGAAGCACGAGAAGGGTATGAAGCAAATGACTTTCGTATTCAATCATACACACAAGATATGCGTGTTGTTACACCTTCCGAGTTTATGCAAGGCTGTCTAAAGAGAATGGTTGGTTCGATTCGTAGCATTGAACCTGTACGACCGTAACGACTTATGTTTTGTATTTTTACCTTTTAAAACATTACACTAAATTCCCTCAATTATTAAAGAATTTCCTTTTTTTTTAATTTGTCAACATGCAGAAAACCTATTGCGCAGTTTATGCTAGAATCCATAGCATACAATATGAAAGTGGGTGGGCTTATACAGCTTGCAAGGCATGCAATACTAGAGTCACTGCTATTTCAGCTAAATCAGGATCAAGTTTGAGGAACAAGAAACAGGTGTGGTACTGTAAGAAACATGAAGAAACATATGTTGTTGCTTCTAGGTACCAACATCAATCAAACTATTTTTTGTGTAGAAAGATTATAGTAAATAAACGGTTGTATATGTGTTTCAATAATCAAATTTATTTGTAGGTTCAAAATAATTGTCCGTATAGTTGATGAGAGCGGCACTGCACAAATTGTTATCTTCGACAACAATGTTCATAAAATGACAGATTTGACAGCATGGGATATCATGGAACAACATGGAATGGATACCGACCAATATTTTTCTGATGAACTTAATCAGATTATTGGAAAAAAAATATATTTTTAAGATATTTTATTCCGAGTTTAACCACAACAATAATAGCCACATATACCGTGCTGAAATGGTGACAGAAGATGTTGATACAGTCAACTACTTCAAAATGGGTTTCTTGGATGATGAGGTTTGTTTTTGCCTATGTTATACTATTTTTTTATATACTATATTGATTTAAATAAGTTGTCTGTATAAAAGGATGTAATGGAACTATGTTTGATTGTAAAATAACGTAGAATGATGATGAGAATTTAGAAGATGATGAATATGATTCAGAAGAAGGGGATAATGAATCACAAAACTCCGAAGAAGTGTTCTATGAGGACGAAGATGACAACGTTTTAAAAAACACAACAATTGATGACGATGAGGTAATGTAAAAACGTTTTACACATCTATCTTCTTATATGTCCACTATTGAAAATGAGAATATTGTATTTGATTAGCTTGAATAAAACTATGCAGGAAAGCAATTTAAATGTTGGAATGGAAAATGTTAGTCACAATTGTCCTTCGCCATCTACCATTGTGAATGAGGTATCATGCATTACCTAATTGTGTATACAAATATTTTTATTTTTGCACAAACATAACATATTAGGTTGTTTGTCTAGGACTCAAATGATGGTAATGATGAATTAGCAAACAAAAGTGTAGCTGTTAATGAGGTAATTTAAAATTTAGTTTAGTTTGTTTGTTATGTACGTTTCATGTTTACAAAAAGAATACATTATTCACTATGTTATGAATAATCATAGGGAAAAGACACAAATACTAATGATGGCACAAGTTCTGCTACACCTTCGAGTGAAGATACACAAAACAAAAAAAGAGACCGTGGTTTGTTTGACGAATCAACCAATGAGGATGAAGAACATGAAAATACCAAACAAGCAAATAAGAGGATGGTCTCAATGAACGTCGACAAGGATGCATGATGACTGGACGTTAAAGATTTAATTTTGTTATGTCATATTATGATGAATTTTGTTTCACATTGTTTGGTTTGGTATTATATACCTTTTATTTTTTAGGGAGTTTGAATATTAATCAAAACCTTTTTAATTTTTATATGCATTTGATTAGTAGTAATGATTTTTATTTATGAATATAAAATTAATCAAAACCTTTTTAGTTTTTATATGCATTTGATTAGTAGTAATGATTTTTGTTTATGAATATAAAATTAGTTTGAAATACATAAATTTAAGATAACAATTTTTGGAGAACTCTTGATGGAGAATTTGATATAATGTTACATAATATTTAGTCTTTAATTATGTATTAGATAACTTTAAAGTGTTGGTTTATCTGAAACTTGGTACAATTTTGTTGCAACTGAGATGTTTTGCATGATTAAAGTTGCAATGTGTACCATTTTCATGTTGAAAGGTAATCCATTTGAATTACTTTCTTTATTGTTCTCTCAAATATTAAGAGCTTTCTTTTTATGAATATAAAGTGATTATACATATGAATGGTTTTATTAAATGGTTCTATTAAGTGTATTCTTATAAATGTTTATGTATAAGGCCCAATAATATAAGCCCATACATTATGTGAATTTAATGTGTAACTTTCTTTTAACATGCTTGATTTATTTAGTGTACTCTTATAAATGTTTATGCATAGGGCCCAATAATATATCTTGCAGATTATGTTAGTTTAATATGTAAGTTTCTTTTAACAATAATAATAACAAAAAATGTATGCTTATGACCATGAAGCATGTAACAAATTATCGGACAAAAATAGCCAAAGGAACATAAATATGCTTAAGATTACTATAAATCATTATTGTTTATTTACTTTATTTAATTTTGGAATTTACATGTTTTAGAAAGCAACGTATGTCAAACATGTTAAATCCATAAACAATTGTAATTTGATGTTTATGTATAAATCCCAATAATAAAAGGCAATGTAGGTTGTGTTAATTTTTTTTCCTTGACATTAAAATAAAAAAAACATATATGCTTATAATTAACATGAATGTTACAAATTATTGAATGAAAACAAGCAAATAGCCGTGTGTATGATTAAGAGCAATAAAAATTAAATTCAAACCTCTAATACTAGATTCATACCAAACATCCTTTAAGGTGACATACCTTGAACAATTAATAACACACATAATAAAGTTTTGTGGGGGACTATATGTGGTTAATTTGTTGGCATAGTCTTAAAACATATCTAATCGTCGCAATTGCAAAGAATTTTTACTCCAAAATCACGTTCCTGCATTACACATATAATCCTTAAACTTTTTTCCCCGAAAAATGTTTTTTGAAAAAAAAAAACAAAAAAACAAGAACATGTTCGAATTTATGTGACAAACTCATATACAAATTAAAGTTTAATTAAATAAATAAAATAGAATTAACTGTTTACGACAAGAATTTAAGGATAGTTACAATTGAGATTAAAATCGTATAAGATTATTGTATATAGTTGTTAAAAAAAAACCAAAAAAAAAAACATAACAAAAAAACAAAAAAATTACTGAATAATTAAAGGACAAATAAACAATAAAATTATTTATTGTTACATTATTGAAATTAATAAAAACAAGATTTAACTATTAATTTGATGCATAACACTTTTAAGCCTTTCTCGATATTCTCTTATTTTTTCCATACGTGTTTCAATTGCATCTTTAAATTCTAATACTCTTTGTTCGTCTCTTCTGTTTTCATCCTCCAGTATTGCTATGAGTCTCCGTAGTTGAGCAACGTACCGTATTTGTAAAAAATACGTTACAACCGGTTGATCGGTTTGATGATTTGTTGGTTCTTCTTTCTTTGGTGAAACACTGCTTGGTCCTTCAATTGTATGTTTAGATGAAGAAAAGTATTCACGACCCATTGGAAGTTTTTTGTTTTTTTTTAATCAAAGATGAATATGCTCCACATTGTAATGTCGCAAATATTTATAGAGTAAATTACACTCTAAAACGTATTTTTCATAGAATCAAATTCTTAATAATCCGTATATTGTGACAGGAATAAGTATGATTACAATCTTTTAAAATAACAGATTATTCATATCCTTTATTCTAAACACGTTTAATTAAGCAACCATATCTAATACGTATTTAAAAAAAATCGCGTTTGATTTTTATCCCTTAATATTTTCTAGAAACAAAACACAGTTTTCATAAATTAAATTCGAAATTAAGATTAACCCTTTTGTCTTCCATATTTTTGTAGATAAATAGACGACATAGTGATTACATTCCAACTCCCCACATAGATTATCCCAACTTTGGTTTTCCCTATCTAGCTCTTTCTTCTCTCAAAAATACCATGGCTGCTAACCAACCAATCCCAAATGTTCCTGTGAACTTAGGTATGGAAAGATTACTCTCTTTTTTTTAATTTATACTGATCTCACAAAAATATTTTTTATAATAATTAGTTTTTAAACATGCATGCAGATGCTGTGCAACAAAATGAAGTAGGCAATGGTGAAGAGTCCATTGCTTCTTTGGTCGTAGAAGCCTCGAGGAAGCGCAAGGTGCAAGAGAAAGAGGAGAGGAAGGAAAAGAAGAGGCAGAAAAGAAAGCTTGCTAGGAAGAAACACCGTGAGTTGATGAAGGAGGTTAAGGCTCATAGGAGATCAAAAGGTTTGAACCCGACCTATGAGCCACCTTCTGAGGAAGAAGAAGAAGAGGATGAGGAACCTCAAACATATGATTACGATAACCTCCACTTAGCATTCAAATATGAAGATCTTTAGATGTATTTTTTTTTATTTTATTTGTTTAATGTCTATGTAATTTTCTTTTGTTGTTTTTGTTGTATTTTTTTGTTAATGTCTTTAATATAATGTCTTTTTTTCCAGTATTCCAATCTCATTTTTTGCAATTAATCTTTACCTTCCAATTAATTATTTTGAATAATTTGTTTGTAAGAGTATGAATTTAATGTTTGTTAATTTGATCATAAACCAAAGAAAAAATTATAAACCAATTGGTAATTAAATGGAGTGCAGATAGGGTGAATAACAATAGTTTGACTCTGTAATTGATGTTTATATAATTTCTTGGGGAAAAAAAATTATATATCCAATAATTTAGTAATCAAAGGACTGAAAATAATATGGAACACAATTGTGTGATTTTATAAAGTAGTGTTTATAGAATTGCATTAAAATAAAAATCATATATCAAGTACTTTAATAGATCTATAAAATAATTTTTCCTATCATTAATAAATTAATTTTTTATGATATATCAATTCCTCTAATATGTCTAAGCCCTAATATTCGAGCATAACTTAGCGTGATATTGTAAATTAGTGTTTAGATATTTTAATTTTTTTAAAAAAAAATAAATAAATAAATTACATTACTGTATCTACACAATTAATGTTTAAATATTTTAAACTTTTAACAAGATATATTACTAACTAAGCATAAATAACACGAACTAATCTGTAAATATAAATATTGTAATTATTTTGTCTTACAAAATCATGATTTTATAATTTTTTAAATTGATAGTTTTCCAATTCTGATATATGATATATCCATTCCTTTAATATATCTAAAACCTAATAACACACCGAAATTTAAATTGTATTATGAATCTACTTATATATTTTCCTAATTAATATAGTTTTACAAAATCTATAAATATAGATCAATAAGCTGGTCTATTCAATAAACTGTTTTCTAACTTGATATCACATTATCACCATAATGACAAATCGTAATTCCTTGAAGGTACCCTTTTTTTTAATTATTTTTTTAACTAGACTCTTTCTTTTCAATATTTGTAACATGTACAAATATGTTCATGTACATTACAGATCTTTAACAACATATTATTTTAATTTTTTCGTTTGATGTTTATTAAGAGAATCCCCAAACAGAAACTTGATGCAACCCCCTCCGGTAAAACGACAACGAATTTTGCGCAGGAAATCATAGTAATATCCGACGATGACATGGTACGCTCTTTTGTTATGTTTTAGAGTAACTTTGATTTTCAATCTTAAGTATTATAGTTTCTTAAAGATATATAATGTTTTTGTTGCAACAATATTTTCAGCATGTTGAAATTTAATTATAAACAGAAAAATTAAATAGGGGGTTTAAAAAACCATATTGCAAAGAATCGAACCCAAGACCCCTATGTTAACCAACGACTACCACACACAAATCCAAACCAGTTGTACCCTTGGGAGTTTTTCGTTGTTTATCTCATAATTAATTATGTTGTGTATGTTAAATTCTTTTAATGTATCGTTTATATCCATTACCTTTTTATTTGTCATTTTTTGATGGTATTAACGATTTCTAAACATGTTTAATTATGTGTAATCTTTGCAGCCTAATAACTTTTCAAACAAGCGCCGTAGACTGACTAAAAACAACAAATTTTGCAACACAAATACCATTGAGATTATATTATCAGATGATGAAAAGAAAGCACCAACTATGAAGAAGGAAGAAATCATTAGCTCAACAAGTAGTTTACTACTGTGATTCACACCTTTTTTTCTTCTATCTTTTTTAAAATTAGTACATGAGGAGGATAAATTATTGGTAAGATATTCAACTATTTTGTATAAAATAAATAAGATATATTATGTCTTGACAATATTTAGTAACCTACTTTTTAAATCTGTATGAAAGATAGTTGATGAAGATGCACCAATTACTTTTAAACGTGGGCGAAGTAAACGTGAATTTCTTTCATCAAATAAAAATGAATATAGGCTCTTTGACGAGGATACAGATGATGAGGACTTTAGGAATAATGCAATTTCTAAAGATGGGGTTTGGATTAATATCAATGATCTAGATGAACCTTTCTATGATTTAAAGGAGTACAAACCAACATATATTATTCCGGATGAAGAAATTGTCGAAGACTCATTGACAGGTTTTTGGTTGTTTTATTATTTATTAAAGATTGCTGTTTATAAAAAAAGGGTACTTATTGAATTATAACAAACCATTTAACATACTAATTAATGATTTTGAAAACCAAGGTGACTACAAGTATACAGCGGTTGAAGAAGAACACGATAGAGCAGAGTTGCCAAAAGGTAACCTAAGTGACGAAGACATGTTTGATGATTTGGTTGATGTTAATGGAAAAGTGAACGGAAAACATACTTGCAATAACTATATTGAAGACGAAGCCTGCGAAGTTGATTCAGATGCATATAGTATCAGATCAGTCAGATTATGAAAAAACTGATCCAGACAATAGTGATGACGAATTTTAATGAATCCAACAAATTTCCTTTAAGATTTTGATGCTTTATATTTGAACATTTTAATAGTAACATGTTTTAGAACTATGAAACTCATTTCGTGGTTTAGTTTTTTTTTTCACAAATAGTATTATTGATTATCTCTAAATAATTTTACTTTTTCATTGGTGTAATGGAATTTGTTTCATGAGCTTGGTGTATTTAGATGTCATTCGTTTGATAACTATAAGTACATTTGATGTGTTTAGGAGGTTGTATCATGTGTGTGATAAAAGTCTCGAGATAAGTGAACAAAGACATACATTAACCACATAACATGTTGAAATCCTATCGGAACAGCTTAACCCATTAGACAACATAATAACTTTTGGTTCACGGTTGAACACCGTAATTTCAGTAAACCAAAGTAATAAAGATGATGTCGATACCCAGTGATCAAATCTATGTAGCAAATGTAGTTTATATTATATATGAAGTCAGATATTCATCACCAAACGATTCAAGGTGTGTTTAGTGTGTTCATTCCATAAAGAGTAATGGACATCGGACAATACACAATAATTTGGAAGCAATGAAACAAAAGAAGATTATTAATGATCTCTTTGCCAAGAGAGTTTGAGTTTGTTTTACAACTTAAGACAACTAGGGGTAGATTATTTTAAACATTTGTGATTTAACCAAGAAGATTATTTTGTTAAAATGATAAGTTTTGAACAGTGTAAATGATTTAGCCAAATTTGAAGAAATATAAATAAAATCAATTCAAACAAATTTTTTTATATGAATAATATAAATTCCAAAAATTTATAAACATATCTTTACATATTTTCACATATTCATTAATGATATATTCTATGTAATCATATCCAAAAAAAGTTACAGTTATCTTAAAATAAAGTAAACCTAGAATGAAGAAAACCTAAACAACATATAATCCAGATTTTGTATTACACTTTAATTAAATAGCAATCAGGTATCATGTCTACTTCAGTAACCCAAGATCAACCTAAGCACGTTTCTAACAATGTTTGTATAGACATATCGTTACGACAAACTGGAAGATTTCCAAAAAAACACGAGGTAAAAATACCTGGAAAACGTGTAAAACCACCAAGTAAGTATTTAATAATTCATGTAAAAACTATCGTTGGAATTACTACGTTCCCAAGAATTCTAATGCTACCTTCTACATGAAAATTTATGATACAAGCGATATATTTAAGGTAATTTACCATAAACATTTGTTACAGCTGCGACGGAACCACAACCACCAATAGATTTTACACGCAGAGCACGAGGAAGGCCTCCAAAGAAGAAAACAAATGAAGAAGGTACGGTTCCAGATACAACATTAAGACCGGGGGATATTGAATACAACCCATTTGGAAGCCGATGTAGCAAGAGAAAATCTGACAGGCTTAAAGACATGTTAAAACAAGGAAGACGGAAATTAGTAGATGCAAGACATAGAGATACATTTGTCGGAATCTCAAATGGTATGGTACTAACACTTTACTAAATATTATCATAGAAACTTAATACAATCAAGTATATCTACGTAATAACTTAACCGTAACGTAAACCATCTACAATTGTATTTAAACCAGATTATATTGATCATGGTGATCCAATATATTCGTGTGAATCATGTGTTGCTTTACTATGGCATGCCGAGAGTATGGTAGGACAGACGCATAAAACAACAAATCAATATTCAATGTGTTGTGGCAAAGGGAAAGTAAAATTAGGTAATGAAGCAAATCAACCACTAGATTTGTTGTTGAATCTTATTTCTGGAAACCACCCAAAAAGCAAATCATTCATTCAGAATATAAGGCGTTATAATGCCATGTTTTCATTCACTTCGCTAGGAGCGAAACAAGACATGTCGGTTACCAACGGACATGGTCCATACTGTTACAGAATTCAGGGTCAAAATTACCATCAAATGGGTACATTGCTACCGGAAGCAGACAAACCACCCATGTTTGCGCAGCTATATATCTACGACCATCCTAATGAAATACAGAATCGCATAAATGGTGTAAGGTACGATTGTTACTAAATAAATCTCACGCAAATTAGTTATTAAAGTGACGTATAAAAAATGTAATAATTTTTTGCTCCATTAGCTTATAATACGTGATATAAAACGCTTTATTCTTTTCAATCAATACAGTTATGATACATCAACAGCAAACGATGAGCATCCTCTGGACCACCAGCTAACAGTTGAGTTACGCGACATGCTTGATACGACTAACCATTGGTTGCACAATTCAGAATGGCTGGAGAACAATTTGTGCATTCAAATGAAAGAAATAAACTGAAACTGCGCCTCATTGGTACAAGGGAACGTGATCGAAGGGAATACAATCTACCAACCGCGGATGAAGTGGCAGGACTGATTGTTGGGGATTTTGATTCGGTAACAAATAAGAGGGATATAGTACTACACATGCAAGAAGGCGGACTGAGACGAGTAAGTGAACTACATCCCTCATATCTTGCACTCCAATATCCATTGTTGTTCGCATACGGTTAGGATGGTTATGACACAGACATATACCATTTTGGTATAACTGATTATACACCAACAAATAAAAAAACAAGGGTTTCAATGAAGGAGTATTTTGCATACACATTGCAAGATAGAGAGAATCATTTTTCAACAATACTTAATGCAAGGCTTCTATGTCAACAGTTTATTGTTGATGCATACACCATGATTGAATCTGAACGGATGTCATATGTCCAAAAAAACCAGCCAGATTTACGTAGTGAAACGTATAACAAGTTAGCAGAGCTGGTCCAAGAGGGAGATTCTGGAGTGAAATTACGAGGCAAAAAGGTAATATTGCCATCATCATTCACGGGCAGCCCTAGCTATATGATGCAGAACTACTTAGATGCAATGACAATTTGCAAGGTTTATGGCTACCCGGATCTATTCATTACATTTACCTACAACCCTAACTGGCCAGAGATAAATCGTTGTATGGAAGAGAAGGGGTTAAAATCTGAAGACAGACCAGATGTTATCACACGTGTATTCAAGCAAAAGCTGGACACTATAATGAAAGAATTCAAAGATAAGCATTACTTCGGACGGCTTAAAGCTGGTAATCATATAATTTATAATGGGTTACAAGTACATTATATAAAACTTAATACTTCGCTATATACTAAATCTAACATTAACTCATGGAACAGCTGTTTACACGGTTGAATTTCAAAAAAGAGGTCTACCACATGCACATATTCTGCTCTTTCTTGAAGATGATGATAAAATAAAACAACGGCGCAAATTGACAGGTTTATTTCATCAGAGATTCCAGACAAGAACGAAGACCCAGAACTTTATAAAATTGTTACGGATCATATGATGTATGGACCTTGTGGTCCAGAAAGACCGAGCTGTCATGCACAAGAAAGTTCCCTAAACAGTTCAATGATAAAACGGTCATAGACGAAAGTGGTTATGCACTTTATAGAAGAATGAACGATGGGTCAACTATAAACAAGAGTGGAGTTGATTTGCACAATGGATATGTTGTTCCATATAACCCCGGACTGCTTAGGCGCTTTCAATCACATATTAATGTCGAATGATGCAACCAGGTTGGGTCAATAAAGTATTTATTCAAATACATTAACAAGGGACCAGACAGGGCAACTGTTGGTTTAGAAGTTGATGATGTAGACGAGGTCAAGGAATTTTACGACTGCAGGTATCTATCTGCATGTGAAGCATCGTGGAGAATATTTGGATTTGACATCCATTACAGTTTTCCACCTGTGGAGAGACTCCCATTCCACTTAGAAGGTGAACAATCTGTTATATTTGAAGCAAGTCAAAGTATCGATGTTACGCTTGATAAGGCATCCATATATGATACAAAATTTTTTGCATGGATGGAACTTAACAACACAGATACAAACGCTCAAAAACTCCTTTATCATGAAATACCACAACATTACGTTTGGAGACAAGAAGACAGAAAATGGGTCGAAAGACAAAAAGGTACATGCCTTGGTCGTGTACACCATGTGTCCATTGCTTTTGGAGAAATGTTTTATCTAAGAGTGTTGATAAACAAGGTGAGGGGACCTAAAGACTGGGTTGATTTTAAGAAATTTGAAAACGTTACTTACGCAATGTACAAAGAAGCGTGTCAAGCACGAGGTCTATTAGAAGATGACAAGGAATATATAGACGGTTTGTTGGAAGCCAGCTTGTGGGGTATGGGAAATTATTTACGATCTTTTTTTGTAATGCTTATTATGACCGATAGCATGTCAAGACCAGAGATTGTTTATGAGAAAACTTGGTACTTAATGGCCGATGATGTATTGGGAATCGAGAGTGTAACACCCCCAAAATTCGTACAGCGGAAGACTTAACAAGTTTTCGGGGTGCTACTACAATGGGTAGACATCACAAGTATAGATAACGAGATAACATGTTTTTGAATGCAAAAGGAAATCCATCATTTGGTTACAAAGTTTGCATTCATCAATCTAGTAGACGGAAAGCCCATAAATGAATAAAAGATAGGTCCTCATAGTAAAATCAGAGTTCTTGTCGATCCTTCAGACCTACCAATTGCGAAGCCTCCAAATGCAAGTAAGTCATGCTAGCACCTTAGAAACCTCAGAAAGACATGCTAAAAATCAGCAATGCTGGTGAGTTCATAGGTTTAAGGTTAAAAGAATACGGGACCTGAAGAAATTCAGTGCTATGTGTAACTAGAGCAGGCATAGACATCACAATCCAACTTCATCATAATCGCAATCAATAGTTTATCATCTTAGGCAAGATGAATGGTCATAGTGAGCAGGCCCCTCAACGGTCACTAGTCAGGCCACAGTAAGGAACCACCCATTACTGCCCCGAATCTAGGCCGCAGCAGAGTCTATTCCAAACTAGGGTCAAAACGCCCTAGCTCTAGGTCAACGTCTACTTCCGTCTAGCCTAAAAACTAGTCTACACAATAGCAAAACGAAGTAGTAGCAGGTCCAAGAAAATAGTTGCATGCTTTCTCCCCCAAGGTAGAAAACGATTAAAACGATTAAAATACGAGTAAAAGTGGGGCTATGAACTCACCTCAGGTCCAGCAAATAGCACAAATATCAACAGAAGCAAAGAAAGTATCAACTATCATGCAACGGCGACTACTGACTCAGCACTACCTAATAATATCAATACCCCTCAGTATAAATCTCAAATAAATATTTCCCAATCCCGAACGTATTCTATTTTACTTTCTGAAATAACTTTGGGAAATCATTTGTTAGGGTTTGGTATCGTTTGGTATCGTCGCATGTGTGAATGTGCGTTAGAGACAAAGTCTCGACTCAAGTGAACTCACGCCAAATAAGTACCTCAATAAAGATCATAGATGCATAAATCACGAAATCACATAACAGCATAAGCCTCAAGTAAACCAAGTAGTTCACATATGCACATATTCGCATTTAAGACATATAGCATTCCAAAACCATGTTGCACATAAAGGTCAAGGTCGAATGATATGACCTCATGAGTCGATAAGTCATCGTATGAAGGGTTGATTATCAAATTCGTTAACTCGATAAGTCCAACCATTTACCGATTACTTATTGATCCCAAGTTATATCATACATATATTAGTCATAGGATGTATTTCTCGTTAATGTTGTCGCTTAATAACATAAAGGTCAAGGTCGAATGATATGACCTCATGAGTCGATAAGTCATCGTATGAAGGGTTGATTGCTTATCAAATTCGTTAACTCGATAAGTCCAACCATTTACCGATTACTTATTGATCCCAAGTTATATCATACATATATTAGTCATAGGATGTATTTCTCGTTAATGTTGTCGCTTAATATTCTTATTGAGCTCCTATTGGGCTCGTAGTCCAATAGGTCCAACAACAATATTAATGACCTATCAACGTTAAATAAATCCGAAACTTTACTACTAATAGGGTAAACTTAGTTATCACAAGAAGAAAATTGGCTTTGGACTAGTTTAGCGTGCACTCGAATATTTAGTAATTCACGTCTAAGAAATCATTTGCTTTTGCAATCCATCATGGTCCTTATTCAAGAATATTTCCGTTATTAAATTGTAATGAAAATTCGTTATATATTCATTTAATAAGGTCCTGATAAATATTAATCTAACTTAATAGTTAATAGTTATCGTCACGTTATTATTTTATTTACTACGTTACTTATTTATTATATAAGTGGTTATATATATATACGTTTACACATATATATATATTTAGACTCATATTATATATAAGTCAATCGTAATAAATGATATTAAACGAATTATTATTTATTCGAGTCCACGTGTCCGAGTAATGACTTCCCGGTCCACATAACTAGTCAAAGTCCAAAGTCCATGTCGCGGCATTGTTGAAGCCGACCAAGACTAGAAAGTCAAGGTGACCTCAACGTGCACCAAAGTCTCAATATAAAGTCATAATATAATCAATTCAATATATCCCGATATCCAATCCACACTTCACAAACTACAACAATGCGAGGCCGTCTACGGCTCTCGTACTAACCTATCTCCGTCATTCTAAAAGTTTTCATCCTTATAACTCCGGAATTCAAAACCAAGCACTCCATTGCTCATTATCACATTCATAAACAAACGTTAGTCACAATATATAAATATACACATAACCATCTAGTTTCACATAAATCATGTAGTCAAATTACCATATTATCATATTTACTCATATAAACACTTGTCGTTAGCATATATCGTCAAATAATGTGTCACCTCATACCACATAGTTTCATCACACAATTAATCCCATTTAATTCCACATAATATTACCGAATAACTCTTTACCAAATTATATTAACCGCTTTACAACCAACTCAAATCTTATATACTTCGTCAACTCAACTAGTTTTCATTCAATATAACCATAAGCCACTAATTTACTCAAGTTCCATTCATCCAAAACTAACCAAATAACATATTACAAGTTTCCATATTACCATTTACGTTAAGTCTTCAAATAATCGCGACCAAAGTAACTAAACTATCAACATAACACAAAAATAAGCACAAGCTAACTACTAAGACCAAAACCATGACTATAGGGTCGTGGGTTTCATGTCAACGAGCCACACCCAAGGTCTAGGGACCTTGTGGGTTTCGGCCATCCAACCAAACGCAACCCATATCGCGTCAAACTAGTTCTAAGCATAACCAAATTCATACCAAAGCATCCAAAGTGCATCAATAATCAAACATAAGCCTCAAAATGGATCAAAAACAAAAGAACACCATGGGGTCGTGGGTATACCCCTCGATCCACAATAAATCCGAAAACCAAACTCATCAAATCGATACCAAACTTGTTTATCTCATGTTTTTATTAACCAAATCTCCTTAATATATCAAAACCCACTTAGTTTTACCCAAAAATCTCAAGATTTTGTAAGTTTGACTCGTATAAAAGTCAAACCCACAAGATAAGCTTACCACTTTACCTTTTCTTACGAGTTTATCAAGATTTAATCAACAAGGATGGTGTAGGTGATGAATAGTAGCTCGAATTTGAAGGGAAATGACGTTTTAGGTTGTTTGATAATATAAAAATTATATGGGTATGATGAGAAAATGATAGGGATTAATTTGTTTATGTTAGATGATGAAGAAAAAGTGGTGGTGGTGGTGTTTTGTGTGGTGGCCGGCGGCAACAAGGAAGAGAGGAAGAAGAAGATGAAGTTTTGGTGAAAATGATAAATAAAAGTTAGGGTTAGGGGTTTATTAGTTATATTTTGTGTTAATTGCAATCTAGTCCTTGTTTTCTTAGTTGTTTGGCCACAAGGGCTTGGTGTAGGGACTAGTGATGAGGAAAACTTTATCTTACCTGGTTTAACTTATTTTCATTCCAGGAAAAAAAATAATAAACGTCTCTGACAAGATTTTTAAATCGCCACCATTTAATTTAAATACGTTTTTCCATCCATTTTGATGATAAACACGTTGTTTATAAAAACAAAACGTAATCATTTCCCATTAAATCCCGACTCTCACTTTCCGAGCCCATATTTGTTATCAAAATCCTCAACACACGTTTACATACTCGTCTTTATTTCAAAATGGTTTCTTCACGAACTGCGACTATAAATACATCTCCATTTATTTTTCAGTAACAAAATATATATTTTACCTATTATTAGGTTTCTTAGTGCAAGAGTCGAAGTAGTGCCTAACTTAACGCAATAGGAATGGTCTAACGACAATTATTCCACACAAATAATCAACGATACGCATCACATACCACATAATCAATCACCAATTCTCGTAATTTCTGAAAAACTGTTTCAATAATGTTAACGATTCATTTTATTTATAATACCATATTTTAAATCCGGTTTCAAATTTTACCAGTTGTCACAGCCTCCCAGCCTCAGAAGAAACCCGTCCCGGGTTTCACTTGGGATTACTCATCAAGATCGAATACAGATAAAATAGATTCACTGGATTTCATTCTCAAACTCACCAAGTGAGTGGAGGGCTATCTCAGAATTTCCAACAAGCTCAAAGACATCGATATGACTTGGTTTAGATCGCCAGATTTTTCACGAATAGAAATTCAACGAGTTCCTCACAGGAATTTGATGTTCATCATCACGGAACAAAAATTTTACGGCGGTAATCTCTCTTGGAAGTTTCCTTCCGGATTACACATCAAGAGTCTTGTGGACTTCTCCAAATCCCGATAACGGCACGAGTATCGCGAGTTAGATCTAGTAAGAATTCTTAAGCAAAAATAGAATAGCAAGGATTAAGATTTCCACGTTTACTCAACGTATTCCACCATCTCAAAGGTGACAACTTAATCATCCTCTTACTCTACCTTTCAGATCTTAATATTCATTTTGGCGGTCTCACGAATGAAAATCAATATAACTTATTTGCTATCTCCAATCCCGGCTTAGCGAAAGTTAGGTTGGTACATACAACCATAAAGAATTTCGAACGACATGATCTTAACGTAGGGCGGCTTTTCATTAACTCAGGAAAGTTTGGGGAGGGACGAATGTCTCTCCCAGCCTCCTTTCAAAGTTACTAATGACAGCTCAAAGCTTTATTCTCGACGTACGAACGATTCTCTTACTCTGACCCTCTGATTAGGGATATTACATAATACTCCTATTACCACTCGTCCCCAAGGTCATCTGTAGAGATTTCTGAAACTTCAGCATATAATGATAGTTTTAACGAGACGTGATAGAAATCGGCACTCTATGCCCGGAAGTCAACTTCTCTCAAGAATAACGATCAATCTTATCCTTATTATTACTTGTCAATAACGCAAAGATAACTAGATTCAATAAGGTGATCATAATTTCCCAGATGGTATTACAACCACTATCTGTTCTTGGAAATTTGATGACAATTCCATAATGGTCCTTCTTCCACTCATGGCTTGAAATTTGAATTGTTACAAAACGTAACGATCTCTAGTGTCCGACGTTTGTCTCTCGACACTCTTAGCATTCGTTGACATGTATTGCAATGTCAACCTCTATGCTCGATCATCAATATTGCTACTTCTGATCTTATTACATCTTATCTAATTCGAAATGACTAGAGTATCCTCATTCGTGCTCTCGTGCACTATCCAACCTTGGATACTACGTGAGAAGGTATCCAAATTTTATCCTTAAAGGAAAAGGTTCCATCTGAATAGTCTACGTATCCATTCCTATTCTCCAACTTACCAAAAAGGTTCCCATAGCTGTCAATTCTTCTCTTTTGACAATCCCAGCGTGTTAATCAAAGGCATCTATCGGGTAGCCTATTTCGATGGAATAAGCTTTCCCCGTCTTCGAGCAAAATCACCGAAACCTTAAACCAAGCATCAACTTGATTTTAGCTTAATCTCGCAACTCATCAAACAAGAACTGTCACGAGATTAGACCGTGTATCTTGTTGTTGAGAAATAAGAANATCCATTCCTATTCTCCAACTTACCAAAAAGGTTCCCATAGCTGTCAATTCTTCTCTTTTGACAATCCCAGCGTGTTAATCAAAGGCATCTATCGGGTAGCCTATTTCGATGGAATAAGCTTTCCCCGTCTTCGAGCAAAATCACCGAAACCTTAAACCAAGCATCAACTTGATTTTAGCTTAATCTCGCAACTCATCAAACAAGAACTGTCACGAGATTAGACCGTGTATCTTGTTGTTGAGAAATAAGAATTTAACGTCGTCGATGATTTGGCTCAATTCAGGAATTGCTCACAACACGAATAGGTACCTACGTCTAAAAGTCACTGTTCACCAAGCGGTTTAAAAGTGCGTACATACTGCTCGACTAAAAGCGTCAGCAACACATTCTCCTTACACCTATAATAGCAAATCGTTGTAGTAGTTACCACCATGTAGTTTTCTCTAGCTACTCTACCTCGATGGTCCGTTCTTTCCGGTTTAGGGTATGTCGTACCCTCACGTTGGGTGTATACTACACACCTTGTACACTACCAGTATTGTCTCCCAGATTCTGGGTGCAAGTACAACCACACCCAAAGTTCACTCCGGATTGACATGGCTTTTCCCGCACATCTTACTTTGGCAAGGGACGTAATCTACTCCTCCTCTATTCACATCAAACAATTCGGAAATCTTTATACAAAACATCGAAATCTCTAGTAGCGTCTACACTTTTCTCTGTAATAGCTAGGATAGGTGTTCTTCACTGTTCTCTCGTTGGAAGTCATCCTTCTTCCTTTCCATTCATATCAAAACGTTCCTCAATTTTCTCACGAAACACCAAGACTTTGCAACCACATCTGCACTTTCCTTTGAATAATAAGAACATGCGTACTACACCGTTCTATCTTTGGAAGTTATCCTACTTCCTTCCTACTTGCCATTTATTTACCCTTTATCTCTTCTTGGTTTAGTCCACTAAGGTTTTGCTATCTCGGGAGACTTTCGTTAGTTCTCCGAAATCTCCCAGCAATTCCAATTATCGACGTCTCTCATTCAGATTGTTAGGGGAATTCTCCACCCTTGATTGACCAACTCTTGATGAGATCCACGGCAATGCAATTCGCATGACCAAGAGATCTTACAGTCAAATTGAATCCATACTCATAGAGTTTCGTATTATAGCTATCTCTTTCTCTAGCTGTTACGATGTCACACTCTGGTGTCCTCCGTGTTTCTCTACCCACTTGTCTCAGTGGTTTTTAGGATATATGGGGTTGAATACTATCGCAACCCATCCTATTAGAGTTCTCATCAGCGATTCCTGGAGGCGGTCGAGCGACGGCTGACCATCAGACACACTTTAGGGCTACAATAACCACAACAAGTATGAACGTAGTCTTCGGGATTTCTCTCTTCCCAATCCATAGTTGTTGGCAGCATCCAAATCGTGGGTTGTTCCTTTGACATTTCGCTCGAACATCGGAGTTGATCGAACAGATCATATATCTTCGGTAACGGGCATCGAATTTTCATCGGTAGTTGATTCGACTCTCGACAGTTTGGGTATGAGCGGAAACATCTATTCTCCTTCCTTATAGGTCTCACCAGAGCTCCTTATGTTGACAAACTCGGCCGCGTAAACCCCCTTCTTTGACAACTCTGTCTATCTTTTCGAAGGCTCTTCCAGTTCTATACGGCGGTTTGGTGAGGTATTTGGGCTACGGATGCAGCAACCAGATCTTAACTCGATCTGAAGTTTCACTTGTCTAACAGGTGGGATCCCGGCAAGTCGTCTAGGACTATTCCTGGGGAATCCGAACGGTTAGCACGTATTCTCTACGTTTTTCATTCTTCTCCTTCTCCTTAGTAACAAGGCAGGTGATCGTCGTAGTGTATGACATGATTGCTACAAGCAAGCACATCTCTCTACCACTTACGAGATCATGAGTCATTAGGAAATCGTCCAACTCGAAGTCTTCGTCTATGCATTGCTCAGGGTTCTAGAATTATCGGAAATATATGGTTGCATAGGACGCTATGCAAAAGAGTTTCTCTTTCTTGGATGAAACTAAGCGTAATGGAATCTTCTGAATCAAAGTACGGCATCGATTACGGCTGGATTTCACAGGACGGTAGAGGAATAAAATCACTCTTAAATGAAAGCGTTTGGATAGAGGATGAGAAAAATTAATTTCTCGATGAGGATTTAAGCAACTACTCTTAGCATCACATGATTCCTACTTGAATTATACATAGGTGGCCAGTCTTTGTATAATTGAGGTCCGATGATGTCATGCTGAGTTTAGTTACAAGAACGAGTGATCAACTCTTTCAGGTTTGAGAACCGTACTCAAGTTGATAATGGATATCAGTAGTCACGGTAGATGAAGTAAAACGTTAGATACTAGCAAGGATGAATAAGAAATGATCATAGAAAGGTAACGGATAGGAGAGGGTCCTAAGCTCGCACGATTCTTGCAGGCGTATCACGAGGGTCTCAGAACATAGGAACTTAAGAAATTCTACTTGGCATCATTCCTAGGACAGTCATTCCTTGACGTCACGTCTTACTCCAGGTATCCTCTTCCTTCTCAATTTTCCTTTAGCTCTACAACTCCCTCGTGTCCACGGTTTCCAATACTTATTCACGTAATGTTCCTTCTTTCTCCATTTAACACTTGTTACACTAGCCTTCAGATCTAACCCAAAGGTTATCTGAACCAATGCATGGGTCTTAGATCTATGGTCTCTAGCTAAGTGTCTAACCTACAACACTTACAACACATCTCAGCACACCAACCAGAGTGGTGGGGCTCGTAACGGTCGCACTTAGGTTGATTCTCAGTGTATCTCAGATTTTCTCCAGCTTTGATAGCATAAGCCTCAACGACTTCCTGTCGTCCGTCTAGCTTTCTCTCACCTTTTACGAATTCTTCCCATTTCCTCTTGTTTTTCGCTATCTCAGCGATAACATCACCAACTAATAGGTTCATACAAGCCAGTGCCTACTTTATGGTGTCGAGTAGGCTAGTTGTCTCAGCCGAGATTACATTGTCTCGAATTGGTTAAGACAATCCTTCAATGTAACGCTCGATCTCACAAGCCTCACTCCTTACCATATCAGGGCACTATTGGAATATCTTAAAGAAGCGGTGAGTGTAGGTTTGTAGCTCAGTACCTCTCACCTTGTGCTTCCAAAATTCGACTTCTCGTTCCTTGAGTGGTCTTCCCATTACCCCTTGTTGTCAACCACTACCTTAGTCGTATCTCTTAGCACTAGATATTCGAAGTGCTACGAAGTGTAGCTGATCACCAGGTAACATGTCATCCTCGTTAGATAAGGGCAGTCCATCCATGTAGTGCTCTATCTTATGCGCTTCGGTAAGAGCTATCTCAAGTCACCGTAGTGACAGCTCCTAGAAATTACACGCCCAGCTTGGCATTTCGATGCCTCTCGCCTCCTGATTCCGTATTTCAATCTCTCATCGTTCTCACCTTACCACAAATGAGTAGTTTCTAACCAATATCGCCCTAAATTCTCCTCAAAACATAGAATAAGTCACCTNATTCGAAGTGCTACGAAGTGTAGCTGATCACCAGGTAACATGTCATCCTCGTTAGATAAGGGCAGTCCATCCATGTAGTGCTCTATCTTATGCGCTTCGGTAAGAGCTATCTCAAGTCACCGTAGTGACAGCTCCTAGAAATTACACGCCCAGCTTGGCATTTCGATGCCTCTCGCCTCCTGATTCCGTATTTCAATCTCTCATCGTTCTCACCTTACCACAAATGAGTAGTTTCTAACCAATATCGCCCTAAATTCTCCTCAAAACATAGAATAAGTCACCTCGATGCTCCTACCGAGTGGACAAGGCCTCCTTCGCCTTGGATTTCTTTCCTTCTCATTGCATCAGGGCAACAACTTCCTCGATCCCTCCAATTCAATCGCCATGCGGATCCATAACTTCCTCATACGCTCCCTTAAGACGTCGTTCGCGGTCCTGAAGTTCGCAACACGTCTTGTGGGACCAGGTTGTTCGTATTTTAGCTTGAATGGCTAAGGCTGACCACAACGACCTTTTCGAATAGCATCAGCTAGATGTGCCCGTGCGGCATTAGTATGAGCATCCATCACTATCGTGTCGATACCAGATCTTCCAAATTTCATCAACGGCAAAATAGAAGCAGAGTTGGTAGCTAAAAGCTAGGATATCTAACCGGAAATTATTCGATTCGGGGTTCGCAACAATCAAATCCACAACTATTCGTACTCTTAACGCGATAGTTTTAAGGTGGTTTCTCAGATGATGCTAGGTGGCATTTCAGAATAATAGAACGAATGTCCGATCTCAACATTAACTGATAACGAATATGACGGAACATATGGGTATGTTACCGCTCTAGAATCGATTAGTGAGGGCTGAATAGGGAGGATATACGGTCTATGACAACGGTGGTATATAATTATCGTATTCAGGGCATCATACACAATTTACGAGTCATAAGGGTGGGTCATACGCTAATAAATTTCCTCCGACGCACTTATCGGCCCTATTGGGTTCGTCAACCCACGAAGTCCGATAACTGTTGCGGTCTGGTCTATTAAGGTTAAACCAACCCGTAACTCAAACGATAACTAAATCTTCCAAATCAATATACCATATATAATCAATCAAATATAATCTCAATTCTAATACCACATAATTCCAAATATGTCATTAACGCAATTATCACATAACTCAATATACGTTCAAGGGCGCATAAATCCAAACATAAATTCAAATCAATTATCATATAATTCTCAACTATATCCAGATCAAGAAGTCAATGCATCCCGCATTGCTCTAATCATGCTTATCAAGCTCGAATAATTCTCAATATGCCATTTGATCATAAAACCGAGGCTTCCAATGATATTCCAAATCATCTCAAATACTTATCAATCATAACGCCAAAATCATCAAATAAACACGCAAAGGGAATAGTGAAGTCCTAACGCAACACTAGTTTCCCGCGTCTAACTTCCAAATCACATACTTAAGTTCTCGCATCTATCCCAAAATAATCATTTCATATTCTCATAGCGTTCAAAACTTATCTTAAGGTGAATACTTTGGCTTGGCAGCTGGCAGGCGTCGGTCGAGGATCGATTTTTAATGAAAAGAGTTTTACGAAAATGGTTATAGTTTAGGTTTTGAAAATTACCTAGTTCTCTATAACCTTGGCTCTGAATACCAATCTGTAACACCCCCAAAATTCGTACAGCGGAAGACTTAACAAGTTTTCGGGTGCTACTACAATGGGTAGACATCACAAGTATAGATAACGAGATAGCATGGTTTTGAATGCAAAAGGAAATCCATCATTTGGTTACAAAGTTTGCATTCATCAATCTAGTAGAGGGAAAGCCCATAAATGAATAAAAGATAGGTCCTCATAGTAAAATCAGAGTTCTTGTCGATCCTTCAGACATACTAATTGCCAAGCCTCCAAATGCAAGTAAGTCATGCTAGCACCTTAGAAACCTCAGAAAGACATGCTAAAAATCAGCAATGCTGGTGAGTTCTTAGGTTTAAGGTTAAAAGAATACGGGACCTGAAGAAATTTAGTGCTATGTGTAACTAGAGCAGGCATAGACATCACAATCCAACCTCATCATAATCGCAATCAATAGTTTATCATCTTAGGCAAGATGAATGGTCATAGTGAGCGGGCCCCTCAACGGTCACTAGTCAGGCCACAGTAAGGAACCACCCATTACTGCCCCGAATCTAGGCCGCAGCAGAGTCTATTCCAAACTAGGGTCAAAACGCCCTAGCTCTAGGTCAACGTCTACTTCCGTCTAGCCTAAAAACTAGTCTACACAATAGCAAAACGAAGTAGTAGCAGGTCCAAGAAAATAGTTGCATGCTTTCTCCTCCAAGTTTAGAAAACGATTAAAACGATTAAAATACGAGTAAAACTGGGGCTATGAACTCACCTCAGGTCCAGCAAATAGCACAAATATCAACAGAAGCAAAGAAAGTATCAACTATCATCCAACGGCGACTACTGACTCGGCACTACCTAATAATATCAATACGCCTCAGTATAAATCTCAGATAAATATTTTCCAATCCCGAACGTATTCTATTTTACTTTCCGAAATAACTTTGGGAAATCATTTGTTAGGGTTTGGTATCGTTTGTTATCGT
>LBNU01017519.1:88918-102147 GCA_014162995.1 Artemisia annua
GGTCCAGCAAATAGCACAAATATCAACAGAAGCAAAGAAAGTATCAACTATCATCCAACGGCGACTACTGACTCGGCACTACCTAATAATATCAATACGCCTCAGTATAAATCTCAGATAAATATTTTCCAATCCCGAACGTATTCTATTTTACTTTCCGAAATAACTTTGGGAAATCATTTGTTAGGGTTTGGTATCGTTTGTTATCGTTTGGTATCGTTTGGTATCGTCGCATGTGTGAATGTGCGTTAGAGACAAAGTCTCGACTCAAGTGAACTCACGCCAAATAAGTACCTCAGTAAAGATCATAGATGCGTAAATCACAAAATCACATAACGGCATAAGCCTCAAGTAAACCAAGTAGTTCACATATGCACATATTCGCATTCAAGACATATAGCATTCCAAAACCATGTTGAACATAAAGGTCAAGGTCGAATGATATGACCTCATGAGTCGATAAGTCATCGTATGAAGGGTTGATTGCTTATCAAATTCGTTAAGTCGATAAGTCCAACCATTTACCGATTACTTATTGATCCCCAAGTTATATCATACATATATTAGTCATAGGATGTATTTCTCGTTAATGTTGTCGCTTAATATTCTTATTGAGCTCCTATTGGGCTCGTAGTCCAATAGATCCAACAACAATATTAATGACCTATCAACGTTAAATAAATCCGAAACTTTACTACTAATAGGGTAAACTTAGTTATCACAAGAAGAAAATTGGCTTTGGACTAGTTTAGCGTGCACTCGAATATTTAATAATTCACGTCGAAGAAATCATTTGTTTTTGCAAACCATCATGGTCCTTATTCAAGAATATTTCCGTTATTAAATCGTAATGCAAATTCGTTATATATTCATTTAATAAGGTTCCGATAAATATTAATCTAACTTAATAGTTAATAGTTATCGTTACGTTATTATTTATTTATTACGTTACTTATTTATTATATAAGTGGTTATATATATACATGTTTACACACATATATATATATTTAGACTCATATTATATATAAGTTAATCGTAATAAACGATATTAAACGAATTATTATTTATTCGAGTCCACGTGTCCGAGTCATGACTTCCCGGTCCACATAACTAGTCAAAGTCCAAAGTCCATGTCACGGCATTGTTGAAGCCGACCAAGACTAGAAAGTCAAGGCGACCTCAACGTGCACCAAAGTCTCAATATAACGTCATAATATAATCAATTCAATATATATCCCGGTATCCAATCCACAGTTCACAAACTACAACAATGCGAGGCCGTCTACGGCTCTCGTACTAACCTATCTCCGTCATTCTAAAAGTTTTCATCCTTATAATTCCGGAATTCAAAACCAAGCACTCCATTGCTCATTATCACATTCATAAACAAACGTTAGTCACAATATATAAATATACACATAACCATCTAGTTTCACATAAATCATGTAGTCAAATTACCATATTATCATATTTACTCATATAAACACTTCTTGTTAGCATATATCATACCACATAGTTTCATCACATAATTAATCCCATTTAATTCCACATAATATTACCAAATAACTCTTTACCAAATTATATTAACCGCTTTACAACCAACTCAAATCTTATATACTTCGTCAACTCAACTAGTTTTCATTCAATATAACCATAAGCCACTAATTTACTCAAGTTCCATTCATCCAAAACTAACCAAATAACATATTACAAGTTTCCATATTACCATTTACGTTAAGTCTTCAAATAATCGCGACCAAAGTAAGTAAATTATCAACATAACACAAAAATAAGCACAAGCTAACTACTAAGACCAAAACCATGACCATAGGGTCGTGGGTTTCATGTCAACGAGCCACACCCAAGGTCTAGGGACCTTGTGGGTTTCGGCCATCCAACCAAACGCAACCCATATCGTGTCAAACTAGTTCTAAGCATAACCAAATTCATACCAAAGCATCCAAAGTGCATCAATAATCAAACATAAGCCTCAAAATGAATCAAAAACAAAAGAACACTATGGGGTCGTGGGTATACCCCTCGATCCACAATAAATCCGAAAACCAAACTCAACAAATCGATACCAAACTTGTTTATCTCATGTTTTTATTAACCAAATCTCATTAATATATCAAAACCCACTTAGTTTTACCCAAAAATCTCAAGATTTTGTAAGTTTGACTCGTACAAAAGTCAAACCCACAAGATAAGCTTACCACTTTACCTTTTCTTACGAGTTTATCAAGATTTAATCAACAAGGATGGTGTAGGTGATGAATAGTAGCTCGAATTTGAAAGGAAATGACGTTTTAGGTTGTTTGATAATACAAAAATTATATGGGTATGATGAGAAAATGATGGGGATTAATTTGTTTATGTTAGATGATGAAGAAAAAGTGGTGGTGGTGGTGTTTTGTGTGGTGGCCAGCGGCAACAAGGAAGAGAGGAAGAAGAAGATGAAGTTTTGGTGAAAATGATAAATAAAAGTTAGGGTTAGGGGTTTATTAGTTATATTTTGTGTTAATTGCAATCTAGTCCTTGCTTTCTTAGTTGTTTGGCCACAAGGGCTTGGTGTAGGGACTAGTGATGAGGAAAACTTTATCTTACCCGGTTTAACTTATTTTCATTCCAGGAAAAAAAATAATAAACGTCTCTGACAAGATTTTTAAATCGCCACCATTTAATTTAAATACATTTTTCCATCCATTTTTATGATAAACACGTTTATAAAAACAAAACGTAATCATTTCCCATTAAATCCCGACTCTCACTTTCCGAGCCCATATTTGTTATCAAAATCCTCAACACACGTTTACATACTCGTCTTTATTTCAAAATGGTTTCTTCACGAACTGCGACTATAAATACGTCTCCGTTTATTTTTGAGTAACAAAATATATATTTTACCTATTATTAGGTTTCTTAGTGCCAGAGTCAAAGTAGTGCCTAATTTAACGCAATAGGAATGGTCTAACGACAATTATTCCACACAAATAATCAACGATACGCATCACATACCACATAATCAATCACCAATTCTCGTAATTTCTGAAAAACTGTTTCAATAATGTTAACGATTCATTTTATTTATAATACCACATTTTAAATCCGGTTTCAAATTTTACCAGTTGTCACAGAGAGAAGAAAAAGGAATGATCCAGGTATGATTTAACAAAAACATAATTCATAATATAATAAACAGTTTACAGATAACTTACTTTGTTATATATAATTCTCACTATAAATAACGTTTTTAAAAATGTATTCGCAGAATTGGAACTTACCGACGAGGATAGGAAAAATATATGTCTAACGTATATTGAACACATGTTACTATGTAACAACAAAAGTTTGAGACAAATACCAAACATGCCATATCCAAATGAGATGCTCACAATGGGAAATTTCAACAGATTAGTCTATGATGAGCGAAAATACAACCGGCATGAATTACGACAACAACACAAGGTACTCTATAGCACGTTAACAAGCGAACAAAGAGACATATATGGTTCAATAATGGACAAAGTGGTTCAAAACACAGGTGGAATGTTCTTTGTTTACGGATATGGAGGAACAGGTAAGACTTACCTATATAAAACTCTATCTGCTAGATAAAGATCAGAAGGTGAAATAGTCCTAAACGTTGCATCGAGCGGTATTGCAGCTCTTTTGCTAGAAGGTGGCAGAACAGCACATTCAAGGTTTGCAATACCAATAAACATTGTCGACGATTCCATGTGTCATATACCGGCAAATAGTGACCTAGCTGAATTGATACATCTATGCAGCCTTATAATCTGGGACGAGGCTCCAATGATACACAGACATTGTTATGAAGCATTCGATAGGACATTGCGAGATATATGTAGACCTACACCATACGAACCATCTGACCAAGTTTTTGGAGGAAAAGTCGTTTTGTTTGGAGGAGATTTTAGACAAATACTACTGGTCATTACCAATGGTAGTAGACATGATGTCGTACACTCATCTCTTAACTCGTCATACTTGTGGCAACATTGCAAAGTCATGAAGTTAACTGTTAACATGAGGTTGGAAGCGGGAAAAACTGATTCAGAGAGAAGACAAATACAAGATTTTGCAGAATGGATTTTAGACATTGGCAACGGTACTATTGGAGGAACAAACGATGGAGAAGCAATGGTGGATTTTGAAGATGACATGTTGATCCCAGATTCGGATGATCATGTAGGATCAATCATCGAACAAACGTACCCAGAATTGCAAAAAAACCTTTACACCCCATCATTTTTCCAACAAAGGGCAATTCTTGCACCGACACACGAACTTGTGGATATGGTAAACAATAGAATGCTAGATCTTTTGAAAGGAGAAGAAAAGACGTACGCAAGTTCTGACTCAGTGGGAGTGATTGATATGGATTCAAATTTCAACGAGGCACTTTACACACCAGATTTCTTGAATAGTATTAAGATAGCTGGACTACCAAACCATACATTACGATTAAGAATCGGTACTCCAGTTATGTGCATGCGAAACATTGACCAGAGAGCAGGGTTATGTAACGGAACAAGGTTATAAGTGCAAAGAATGGGAGTAAATGTAATAGAAGCTAAGATTATATCAGGTGGAAATTTTGGAGATCTTTGCGCAATTCCACGAATGGTGTTAAGTCCATCAGATAACAAAATGCCATTCAAATTTAATCGGAGACAATTTCCATTGTCACCGTGTTTTGCTATGACTATCAACAAGAGCCAGGGTCAAACTTTAACCAATGTAGGTTTGTTTTTACAAATATCGGTATTTTCACATGGGCAACTATACGTAGCTGTATCAAGGGTCAAGAGCAAGAAAGGATTGAAGATTTTATGCTGTGATGAAGACGGAAATTACGCAAGATCAACAAAGAATGTAGTGTATAAAGAAGTGTTATTTAGAATTTAATAAACAATAGTGACGGTTTTTGATATGTGCCTATATACACATATCTTTTACCTCATTTAACGAACAAAAACGACCAAAAACACCCGAAAAGACCATATAATGTCACAAATATCCTTGGAATGTGTTTTTGTGTGTTTCAGGTACAAATGGATTGAAAACATGACAAAAGTGAGCAAAACGGAGCTTGGATGGGAAAGCGGAGCAAATTGGAGCATTACCGGATCGATTCGACATAATTTGGAGCATTTATTGAGGAATTGAAGATTCGAAGACAATCTCGGGAGAATGACATGGGGGGAGATATGGAAATCCACAACACAACCCAAATTACCTTTTTACCCTCAACCCGACACCAAAATTACCATTTTACCCTAAACCCCGGAACTTAAATGAAAAATCATTTTCAAAACCCGTAATCCCAAAACCCTTTTCCAAAAACCATTTTCCAAAATAAAATCCCAAAAACATTTTGGTAAAACCTTTTATTATTTTGTTAAAACTTTTATTAAGTTTACTTTTTACATTATTATTATTATTATTATTATTATTATTATTATTATTATTATTATTATTATTATTATTATTATTATTATTATTATTATTATTATTATTATTATTATTATTATTATTATTATTATTATTATTATTATTATTATTATTATTATTATTATTATTATTATTATTATTATTATTATTATTATTATTCTCTTAAAATAAAATTGAAAAAAAAAATGTAGAAAAATATTTTTTTTACAATTCCATTTTATTTAAACTCTTTATTATTATTACTAATACTATTAAGCTTAATAAATCCTATATACTAAAAACTTACCCTAATAACTAAATCCTAAACCTGCTACTCCTATACCCACAAATCCATAATCTCATTCAAATCACCCGATCACAAAACGATTTTCGACTTCGCATTTCACACCTCACACGGACACGACCCGGGGATATCCAATACTCCCGGTTGACTTTGTTTGACTATTTCCCAGTCAAAGAGTCTTATATACTACATCCCGTAACCAGTTTTTTACTTTTTTTCAAATAAAAACAAACAAGTGTTACCAAATACTTTATAAATTGGCGAACTAAAACCAAATTCTAAAACTTCGAAAAAAAAATAAAAAGAAAAAAAAACAAAGTATAAATCAAAATTTAAGTAAAGAATTAAACAACATATGAATATATAAGAATTATGTACTCATTTAAAAAATGTTTTGATTTTAATTTATTTATTTTTTAAAAAATGAAGATAATATATCACAATTATGCTTTCATTTAAAACTATTTATTTAAAAAAAAAAAAAAAAAAAAAAAAAAGGTCAAAGTCAACCAAATGGCGGTTTACCACCATTATAAAACATGCAACTCAAATATCGATCACATTCAATGAGATCAACTCTGAAGCGATTAAGAAGTTCATCACATTTAAGTATTTGAAGAGCCAACCAACAATCAAAGTAAAAAACCAAGGTAATGACAACAATTAACCTGTTTTCAATATATACTTATCGAAGTTTAGGATTAAATCAAACCATCCCATTGTATAACCATTTTAAATATTTATCGCTCGTTCAAAAAAATAAATAATTAAACTTCCTCAATTAAATAAAATGTCTCGTTTAATAATTATAACCACCTCAAAACGTTTTACCATTCCCGACTCGGAAAAACTAAATTAAATACTCAACAACCGTAACCGTTAATCCTCAAATACGCGTTTTATTAAGGTTCCTAGTGCCAGAGTCGAAGTAGTGCCTAACTTAACGCAATAGGAATGGTCTAACGACAATTATTCCACACAAATAATCAACGATACGCATCACATACCACATAATCAATCACCAATTCTCGTAATTTCTGAAAAACCGTTTCAATAATGCTAACGACTCATTTTAATTATATTTTCGCATTTTAAATCCGGTTTCAAATTTTACCAGTTGTCACAGCCTCCCAGCCTCAGAAGAAACCCGTCCCGGGTTTCACTTAGAATTACCCATCAAGATCGAATAAAGATAAAATATATTCACTTGATTTCATCCTCACATTCACAACGTGAATGGAGGGCTATCTCAGAATTTCCAACAAGCTCAAAGACAACGATATGACTTGGTTTAGATCGCCAGATTTTTCACGAATAGGAATTCAACGAGCTCCTCAAAGGAGTTTGATGTTCATCATCATAGAACTGAAAATTCCCGGATTCGCAGTGGCAATCTCTGCCGCAAGCGTTCTTCCGAATTATTCGTCAAGAGTCTTGTGGACTTTACCAAGTCCCGATACAAGAACGAGTATCGCGAGCTATATCTAGTAAGAATTCTTGAGTAAAATAGGATAGCAAGGATTAAAATTCTCACGTCTACTCAACGTATCCCACCATCTCTAGGTGGTACCTTCATCATTCTCTTGCTCTACCTTTCGGATCTCAATATCCATTTCAACGGTCTCACGAATGAAAGTCAATATAGCGAATAGGCTGTCTCCAATTCCGGTTCAGCGAGATTTATGTCGACACATTCGACTATAACGAGTCCTGGACGGTACAATCTCGACACCAGGTCTTTTCCTTAACTTAGGAAGGTTTGGGGAGAGGCGGATGTCTCTCCCAGCCTCCTTTCAAAGTTACTAATGGCATCTCGAAGCTTTATTCTCGGCGTACGAAACGATTCTCTTACTCTGACCATCTAATTGGGGAGGTTACGTAATACTCCTATTACCACTCGTCCCCATGGTTGTCTGTAGAGGTTTCCAGAACCTCAGTATAAGACGATAGTCTTAACAGGACGTGATAGAAATCGGCACTCTATGCCCGGAAGTCAACTTCACTCAAGAATAACGATCAATTTTGTCCATACCATTACTTGTCAATAACGCAAAGATAACTAGATTCAATAAGGTGGTCGTAATTTCCCAGATGGTATTACAACCACTATCTGTTCTTGGAAATTTGATGACAATTCCATAGTGGCCATCTTCCACTCATTACTCAAAATTAGAATTGTTACAAGACGTAACGATCTCTAGTGTCCGACGTTTGTCTCTCGACACTCTTAGCATTTGTTGACATGTATTGCAATGTCACCTCTATGCTCGGTCATCAATACTGCTACTTCTGATCTTAATACTTCTTATCCAATTCGAAATGACTAGAGTATCCTCATTTGTGCTCTCGTGCACTATCCAACCTTGGATACTCCGTGAGAAGGTATCCAACTTTTATCCTTAAAGGATAAGGTTCCATCTAAACAGTCTACGTACCCATTCCCATTCTCCAACCTACCGAAAAGGTTCTTATAGTTGTCTATTCTTCTCTTTCAACAAACTCGGCGTGTTAATCAAAGGCAATCATCGGGTAGCCTATTTCGATGGAATAAGCCTTCCCATCCTTGAGCAAAATCACCGAAACCTTAAACCCCGTAACAACTTGATTTTAGCTTAATCTCGCAACTCATCAAACAAGAACTGTCACGAGATTAGACCGTGTATCAAGTTGTTGAGAAGTAAGAATTTAACGTCGTCAATGATTTGGCTCAATTCAGGATTTGCTCAAAACAATGAATAGGTACCTACGGCTAAAAGTCAGTATCCATCAAGCGGTTTCAATGTGTATACATGCTGCTCAACTAGCAGCGTCAACAACACATTCTCCTTACACCTATAATAGCAAATCTTTGCAGTAGTTACCACCGTGTAGTTCTTTCTAACTACTCTACCTCGACGGTTCGTTCCTTCCGGTCTAGGGTATGTCGTACCCTCATGTTGGGTGTATACTATACACCTTGTACACTACCAGTATTGTCTCTCAGATTTTGGGTGCAAATACAACCGCACCCAAAGTTCACTCCGGAACAACATGACTTCTCTCGCACGTCTCAGATTGGCAAGAGACGCAGTCTACTCCTCCTTCATTCACATTAAACAATTCAGAATTCTTTATACAAACATCGAAATCTATAATAGCGTCTACCCTTTTCTCTGAAACACCTAGGATAGGTGTTCTTCACCGTTCCCTCCTTGGAAGTTATTCTGCTTCCTTTCCATTCATATCAAAATGTTCCTCGATTTTCCTCACGAAACACCAAGACTTTGCAACCACATCTGCACTTTCCTTTAATTAATAAGAACAGGCATACTACACCGTTCTATCCTTGGAAGATATCATACTTCCTCTCTACTTTCCACTTATTTACCCTTTACCTCTTCTAGGTTCATTCTACTAAGGTTTTGCTATATCGGGAGACTTTCGTTAGCTCTCCGAAATCTCCCAGCAATTCCCAATTATTGACGTTTCTCGATCAAACTAGTTGGGGAATTCTTCACCCTTGATCGACTAGCTCTCGATGAGATCCACGGAAATACAATTCACGTGACCAAGAGATTTTATAGTCAAATCGAATCCATACTCAAAGAGTTTCGTATTATAGCTATCTCCTTCTTTAGCAGTCACGATGTCACACCCTAGTGTCCTCCGTGTTTTCCCTACCCACTTTTCTCAGTGATTTTGAGATATCTGGGGTCGAATACTATCGCAACCCATCCTATTAGAGTTCTCATCAACAATTCCTGGAGGCGGTTGGGCGACGGCTAACCATCAGACACCCTTTAGGGCTATAATAGCCACCACAAGTATGAACGTAGTCTTCGAGCCATCTTCCTTCCCAATCCATCGCTGTTGGCAGCATCCAAATCGTGGGTCGTTCCTTTGACAATTCACTCGAACATCGGAGTTGATCGAACAGATCATCGATCTTCGGTAACGGGCATCGAATTTTCATCGGTAGCTTATTCGACTCTCGACAGTTTGGGTATACGCGGAAACATCTATTCTCCTTCCTTAAAGGTCTCACCAAAGCTCCTTATGTTGACAAACTCGGCCGCGTGAACCCCCTTCTTTGACAACTCTGTCACTCTTTACGAAGGCTCTTCCAGTTCAATACGGCGGTTTGGTGAGGTATTTGGGCTACGGATGCAGCACCAGATCTTAACTCGATCGGAAGTTTCACTTGTCTAACAGGTGAGATCCTGGCAAGTCGTCTAGGACTACTCTTGGGAGAATCCGAACGATTGGCACGTATTCTCTACGTTTTTCATTCTTCTCATTCTCCTCAGTAACAAGGCAGGCGTTCACTCGCTCCTACTATAAGTTAATTGCTCTCGAAATTTAATCGTCGTAGTGTATGACATGATTGCTACAAGCAAGCACATCTCTCTACCACTTACGAGATCATGAGTCATCAGGAATTCGTCCAACTCGAAGTCTTCGTCTACGCATTGCTCAGGGTTCTAGAATTATCGGAAATATATGGTTGCATAGGACGCTATGCAAAAGAGTTTCTCTTTCCAGGACGAAAATTAGCGTAGTAGAATCTTCTGAATCAAAGTACGGCGTCGATTACGGCTGGATTTCATAGGACGGTAGAGGAATAAAATCACTCTTAAATGAAAGCGTTTGGATAGAGGATGAGAAAAATTAATTTCTCAATGAGGGTTTAAGCAACTACTCTTAGCATCACATGATTCCTACCTGAATTATACATAGGTGGCCAGTCTTTGTATAATTGAGGTCCAATGATGTCATGCTGAGTTTAGTTACAAGAACGAGTGATCAACTCTTTCAGGTTTGAGAACCGTATTCAAGTTGATAATGGAAATCAATAGAAGTAATGATACAAACAGTCACGGTAGATGAAGTAAAGCATTAGATACTAGCAAGGATGAATAAGAAACGATCATAGAAAAGGTAACGGATAGAAGAAAGTCCTAAGCTCGCACGATTCTTGCAGGCGTATCACGAGGGTCTCAGAACATAGAAACTTAAGAAATTCTACTTGACATCATTCCTAGGACAGTCATTCCTTGACGTCACGTCTTACTCCAGGTATCTTCTTCCTTCTCGATTTTCCTTTAGCTCTACAACTCCCTCGTGTCCATGGTCCCCAATACTTATTCACGTAATGTTCCTTCTTTCTTCGTTTAACACTTGCGACACTAGCCTTCAGATCTAACCCAAAGGTTATCCGAACCAATGCATGGGTCTTAGATCTATGGTCTCTAGCTAAGTGTCCAACCTACAACGCTTACGACACGTCTCAGCACACCAACCAGAGTGGTGGGGCTCGTAACGGTCGCACTTTGGTTGATTCTCAGTGTATCTCAGATTTTCTTCAGCTTTGATAGCATAAGTCTCAACGACTTCCTGTCGTCCGTCTAGCTTTCTCTCACCTTTTACGAATTCTTCCCATTTCCTCTTGTTTTTCGCTATCTCAGCGATAACATCACCAACTAATGGGTTCATACAAGCCCGTGCCTGCTTTATGGTGTCGAGTAGGCTAGTTGTCTCAGCCGAGATTACATTGTCTTGGATTGGTTAAGACAATCCTTCAATGTAACGCTCGATCTCACAAGCCTCACTCCTTACCACCTCAGGGCACTACTTGAATATCTCAAAGAAGCGATGAGTGTAGGTTTGTAGCTCATTACCTCTCATCTCGTGCTTCCAAAATTTGACTTCTCATTCCCTGAGTGGTCTCCCCACTATCTCTTGTTGTCAACCACTTCCTTAGTCGTATCTCACTCCATTAGATATTCAAAGTACTACGACGTGTAGCTGATCACTAAGTAACGCGTCATCCTCGTTAGATGAGTGCAATCCATCCATATAGTGCTCTATCTTATGCGCTTCGGTATGAGCTTTCTCAAGTCACCGTAGTGACAGCTCCTGGAAGCTACATACTCAGCTTAGCATGTCGATCCCTCTCGCCTCATGATTTCGTACTTCAATCTCTCATCGTTCTCGCCTTACCCCAAATGAGTAGTTTCTAAACAATATCGCCTTAAATTCTTCTCAAAACATAGAATAAGTCACCGCGATGCTCCTATCGAGTGAACAAGGCCTCCTTCGCCTTGGATTTCCTTCTTCTCAATGGCATCAGGACAACAACTTCCTCGATTCCTCCAATTCAATTGCCATGCGACTCCATAAATTCCTCATACGCTCCCTTACGGCGTCGTTCGCGGTCCTGAAGTTCGTAATACGTCTTATGGGTCCAGGTTGTTCGTAGTTTAGCTTGAATGGCCAAGGCTGACCACAACGACCTTTGTGAATAACATCAGCTAGATGTGCCCGCGCGACATTGGTATGAGCATCTATCATTATCGTGCCGATACCAGATCTTCCAAATTTCATCAACGGCAAATAGAAACGGCGTTGGTAGCTAAAAGCTAGGATATCTAACCGGGAATTATTCGATTCGGGGTTCGCAACGATCAAATCCACAACTATTCGTACTCTTAACGCAATAGTTTTAAGGTGGTTTCTCAGATGATGCTAGATGGCATTTTAGAACCATATGACGAATGTCCAATATCAACATTAACGGATAGCGAATATGGCGGAANCTAAAAGCTAGGATATCTAACCGGGAATTATTCGATTCGGGGTTCGCAACGATCAAATCCACAACTATTCGTACTCTTAACGCAATAGTTTTAAGGTGGTTTCTCAGATGATGCTAGATGGCATTTTAGAACCATATGACGAATGTCCAATATCAACATTAACGGATAGCGAATATGGCGGAACATATGGGTATGTTACCGCTCTAGAACCGATTAGTAAGGGCTGGTTAGGGAGGAGATATGGTCTATGACAACGGTGGTATATAATTATCGTATTTAGGGCATCACACGCAATTTACGAGTCATAAGGGTGGGTCATACGCTAATAAGTTTCCTCCGACGCACTTATCGGCCCTATTGGGTTCGTCAACCTACGAAGTCCGATAACTGTTGCGGTCTGGTCTATTAACGTTAAACCAACCCGTAACTCAAACGATAACCAAATCTTTCAAATCAATATACCACATATCTCATCAATCAAATATAATCTCAATTCTAATACCACATAATTCCAAATATATCATTAACGCGATAATCATGTAATTCAATATACGTTCAAGGGCTCATAAGTTCAAATCAATTATCATATAATTCTCAACTATATCCAGATCAAGAAGTCAATGCATCCCACATTGCTCTAATCATGCTTAATCAAGCTCGAATAATTCTCAATATGCCTTTCGATCATAAAACCGAGGTTTCCAACGATTTCAAAATCACCTCAAATACTTATCAATCATAACGTCAAAATCATCAAATAAACTCGCAAAGGGAATAGTGAAGTCCTAACGCAACACTAGTTTCCCGCATCTAACTTCCAAAATAATCATTTCATATTCTCATAGCATTCAAAACTTATCTTAAAGGGAATACTTTGGCTTGGCAGCTGGCAG